>CAWUFW010009682.1:600000-763054 GCA_963921515.1 Calotriton arnoldi
GCGCCTTGAGTCCCTCATGGGTCAGTAGCGCACTTACAATTCCCTGATTGATTGATTGAAGGTGGTGAAAATCAAGATAGCAAAGAAAGTAAGACAAAGAAAACATGGATTCTTTACATAATAAAGACAAAAACTGATGAGGAAAAAGCTACCATAGACGATGATGAGCATAATGTCTAGAATGGGTTAGCATGTTTTCTTCACTTTCACACTTTGTGAAAAACCACAATGACCAAACTTCGATGGGTACCTAATAGAACCACCTGGTGGCTCACTAAATCATCGAGTCTAGCAGGTGCCACTTTTCCACCGCAACTGAAAAGTACAATCCAGCACCAATGCTAAAATATTTGCACCTATATTGAGTGCTAATATTGCTGTGAATCATGGCCATTGACATTCCACAAGAGAATTAAGTTCTTCAAAGACACATATAGATGGATGATTACAAGTGGACAGTCTTAGGTAATTCACAGACAATTTGCTAAACCTATGATGTGGTCCTCATAAGGAAGTTCCCAGCAAGTGTTAGTTGTGAACCTGAAAGGTCAGTACACATTGTCTCACCTTTTCGTAAGAATCTCCCCTTACTGTGGTCCATGAGAGCCTCATGAGTGATGGAAAAGTTACACATTTTGTTGCCTTTCATTACTTCAAAGGAGCTATTTTCCACCACAGAGTCAATCACAGCATCATCCAATTCCTTGCCCAGGAACTGACAGATTTTCACCACAGTTCCACGAGTGTCCTACAATAGGAAAGAAGACATTGGTTTTAAAAGAGGTTGTTTTTTTGCTAGTTTAGTCCTGGGTAATGGATGTTAGCCACTTTTAAAATTGTAAAATTGTAAAATGTAAAAAGAATTGAATATTTTTGAGGTAACTTAGCTAATGAGTGGACTGTTAGTAATAAAGGACAAAGTTAAATAAACAAGGTATATATACATTTTTGTATTATGTGCTTTTCGTCTGCTAATTTCGTTGTGACCGCTTTAGTGAAAGGGTTATTTTTTTATTTTTCTAAATCCTTATATTAACAATATAAATCTCATTTTAAAAATTACTCCAAATGTTCATATATCCTCTACTGATGTAGAACTAATGTTTAAATAATGACCTTTGTATCTATGTATGAAATTTTGTAGGACAGGTCCTTCACTTTGGCCCCGAAGTGATGTATTAACAGATGCTATTATTTATCCACCTCTGGGGTTCACGTTTTATCATCCTCACGATACTTGCAGGGGTGCCCAGCATCAGCCAAGGAAAATGGAATCCATGATATATTTACAGAATAACCACATTTACAACATGATTTGATTAGAACCACTGAATCTAATGTGGACACCCCTGAAAATCTGTCACGAATCCAGGCTTTATGGACATCCGAAAACTGAAATCAATCTGATATTTGAGCCTGTGGCTTGCATGGAACACACAGCCCTCTGCAACATTTGTAAATATCAAACGAACACCTTAGCCGCATACCCAAGACAGTAAACAAATCTCCCAAGTGTCCTTGGTTCATGGCTGCGTAGTTCATCCAATCCAGCTTTTTTTTGCATTCTTGGATTTGTAGTCTGGATTTTACAATCAGAAATACTCAGCTACAAATCATGGAATGTAAAGAAAAAAGGTAGGGCCTGATTTAGAGTTTTGGGGATGGGTTACTCCGTCACAAATGTGACAGCAAGCCTGTGCACCTTATTGCAAACGTATTATATCCAATTGCACTTGTAGTAAGGCTGAAAAGGATGTCTGTCATGTTTCTGATGCAGTAACCCATCCTCCAAACTCTTAATCAGGCCTTAAACTGGATGAGCTACTCACATGGAGTAGGGAAATTTGAAAGTCATATAAGCATGTTAAGCTAGAATTGCACTTTGTTTTAAAGAAGTAAAAAGACAGCTTCTAAAAGTGTGTGTTATGCACCTTTAATTCCAACCTCGTCACATCCCTACTCTTAAAGAAAAACCTGTTCGGTTAATGTGAATATTACAGACTTACCTCCAGGAGTTCCTCGTAGGTGATGAGTAAGAAGTTGCTTTTGTCCTTCATCTCCATCCACCCTTTGACGTGATCAAACCAGGAGCCAAAAGCCACTGTGAAAAATAGCAGATTTTTTCTAAGTTCATATCTTGTCACTTCACTACTCTTCAAAAGAGCAGGTAAACAAGATTTCGGGCCTAGGTCTTTGAAAGCGCATGATTGATTTGATGCTGTCAGCTGTTAATCAATAAGAATTGGCTAAAGTTACTAAACTCATATTTTACTTTATTTATTTATTTATTGGCAGTTTTCTACAGTGAAAACTTGGCCCAAGCATATTAAAGCAATTCACAAGATAACACCACCAACATGATTGCAGATCATGGGCTGGCATCACACATTGCAAAGTGTACTTTTCCTCTGTAATCCATTTACCTCTACGGGACTGTTGAAGGAACCAGGAGGCCCATTTTGCATTGTTGGCTTTGTTTAGGAAAACTCTTGTATGTGTAGGTTTGACCCCTTTCTCCTCACAATACATAGGTGTGCTTCTCCCGAATAATTTGTTTACCCCAATGGAACTGTCCGACAAACTGAAAGGCCCGGTGTACATTGTAGACTCTGTCTTGTAGTATTCTTGCACTGATTGCTTATAGGATGCCTTACTGAAGGGTCCCAAGATTCCACGGTTTCTAGGGAACTTTAGTCAGGCAGCGTTTGTTCTGACGAGACCCTAAGACTAACTACAGGTTGAAACATTAACATCCCCTTCCTAAGTAGCTTTCAAAACATGTTATGATTCGCCAGTAGATACCATAGATGAGCAGACAGGCTCTCCGATTACATTTGTTTGATATAAAATACTATGCAACATTGGGATCTGTTCAGTGTCTTGTTCTATGTTGCTGTATATATATTTGTTCACTGTCTGAGCACTGTGTCGTCTGCACTAATTTGGATACATATTGTAATGTCTTATGCCCTTATACAAGAAATAAGAAAATCATCATCATACAAGATACTGTGACTTTACTCTTTTTCAGTAACATAGATTGTGATACAAGTTACTAATGTATGTTTCAGATTTTTAAAGCCAAAGTAGAAGTGTTGGTAAATGAGTCCTACAGGACATTTGTTTGGCTAATTACTTAAGGGAACTTAGGCAGTATTCCCCAGAATGTTTTCCTTAGTTTCAAAGGTAGATATGCTCAAGCAGTTCGAGGAATTTAGGCCCCAGAGGCATTCTCCGACAACCCCAGTTTGCATCCACAAATGGAAGGAGTTGGAATCACTATAGTGAGTGCGCTAAAGACGCCTGTAAGACATGTCTTCTTGAGTGTTGGAAGGTGGTTTATTAGTAGGTGTAGTTCGGTACCTACCACTAGTAATAAGGCTAAAATCACAATATAAGGTCCAGTCAAGGTCTCAATAAATTATTCTCTTGCTCAACCCTTGGTAGCTGGCTGCGAGCAGGCAGGCTTAACTTTGGAGACAGGTGTGTAAAGCATTTAAAAACACCAATACATTAAATAAGTAAGACACAACACACAATAAAAATACAACTCCAATTTATAGCAATAGGAAATATTTTTATGATTAAAATGGCACCAAAACAAAAAATCCAATATAGGGAACCGGCGAAATGAATTTCTAAAGGTATTGGACGTAATTTCGATGTCGGTCGGAAAGCCTCCAACCACTGGTCGGAGGCTTTCTGACTGACACAGAAGGCTTACAGTCCGACGGCCAAATTATGATGTCGGTGATCAGAGTTTAAACCAGCGGGTAAAACCGAGTGGCTTTCAATGGGCTCAAGGAGCCCGTCGGCCAGTCGGAGGCCGCATATAATTCCCAATGGACGGCGCTTCCGCCGCAGGGATTATGATGTCGGTTTCCGACAGGCTTTCCATGTCTGGCTTTCCAACATAAAAAGCCTGTGGGAAAGCAACTTTGGAGTCCCCTAGCAGGGCCCCCTTCTCGCTGCGGCCTACGGTTGTGGGCCATGGGGGCGCCCCCCTGTAAATCCCTGCACTCTGTGGCAGGCACCGTGAGGTGTAAATCCCTGCACCCACACGGTGCAGGTATTTACACAAACTCCCATTTCTGTATGGGACCTTGTGCTGCGGGCGGTTTCCGTCCGCACCACAAGCTCCCATAGAGAAATCGGAGTTTCATCCTAATATGGTGTGCAGAACTGCCGACCTACAGTTGGTCGGTTCCCACACATAGACGTGTCGGTCGGAGGCAACTCTGACCGGCATCGTAATAGGGCCCTAAATGTTTCCTAGTGCTTAAAAGCCAAAAGCCCTAACTTGGTACATCTGCTAGACCGGTACAAAGTTCCAGGCTGACCATGATAGAGCACGGGCCGGATACAATGAGCGATTGGGCCCGGTCAAGATTTTACCTTCTGACTTAGTACATTTTTTGGAGCTTTTTCTCTCTACATCGAGCGGGTCTACTTGGCAGGAATGGTTTGGCTTAGATGATGGCGGCTTTCTTTAGCGGGTTGCCTAGAACGATTCCTGGAAGTCTTATCGGTGACGATAAGCTCCAGGGCTTTAGCATGGCAGCCTGAATTTCAGGCCGGGTCGTGATTTGATGTTGCCTGCTTGACTCTCGATGATGGGTCGGTCAACTTATGGAGCTTTTTGGCTCCAAATGATCTCAAACATTTGGAGATGCCTTCAGAAGGTCCTTTTGGGTGCACAACACCAGCCAAGGTTTCAGAAGATCTGAGTTGCTCCTTGGAGAGTTGGGACTACAGTTGCCCCAATGCACCTGGCCAAATTCTTTAAAATCCAGCTGAAGGTAATCAGCTGGTTTCTTCTTGGTGGAAATGATGCAGGTGGAGCTCTTTTAACCTGTTGCTTTCAGGGAGTCCACTCCTTAAACATTTAGTGCCAGAAAAAGTCCTTCTTTTTCTGTAGTTCCAAAGTGTGCAGCAGGTGCAGTCATTTTGAGCGCAGTCCTCTTGGTACAGGCCAGGGGTTCCAGCAGGACAGTCCTTCTTCTTGTTTCTTTAGGCAGGCATCTGAGTTGCTGGGCAGCTCTCCCATATATATCCATGCTTCTGGGGGCACCCCTGAACAATGGGATACAGAGTGCCACCTTCAGGTACGACAACTTCCTCCTAAGTGTGGCATATTTTTGTCCCAGAAAGCACTGTTTGTTAAAGTTCCAAATGAAGAAAATCTCTCCTGGAGCTTAAGGTCTGGCCAACTCCAACCTACAGGTGTGGCTAACTTTCCCTAACACCCCCTTTTCAGCCCCTCTGCTAATTCAATTACAGGGGTTCCTATCTGGCTGGGGGTGTAGGAAGTGGAACTGGGCCTGTATCCTGTCCTGAGTGTCTTTCCTTCTTTGGAGACCAGTTTGGCTACCTGGCTCCCTCCCTGCCTTTTGATCTGCAGCTTGCAGATCTCCTCCTTACTAGATGTCTCTTTTGTTTCCTTTCAGGCCCCTTCACACCTCATCAAAGCAGCTTGGCTGAGCCTGTCAAAGTCTGGCCAATCAGGAGAAGCTACTGTAGAGCTGAATTTTTAGTAGCCCTGTAAATATGCCTCAGGCCTCCCATTGCAGAGCCTGTGTGTGCACTTTTAAACTGCCATTTCGATCTGGCAAGTTCACCTACTTACCAGGCCCAAACATTCTTTTTTATTACATATAAGTCACCACTAAGGTAGGCCCCAGGCAGCCCCATGGGCAGGGTGCACTGTATTTAAAAAGTTGGACATGTACTTTTAAGTTTTACATGTCCGAGTAGAGAAATACTGTTTTTCACTACCGCAAGGTCTATCTCTCCCATTGGTCAGCATAGGGACTGCCTTATTACATCATTTGGTGTCAAAGGCTTCCTTCAACTCTGCTTCAGCTACTGGACTCCACCAACTGTGAGTCTTGCCCTACTAAAAGGTGCCAATTCAGTCCGGGACCTTGAAGGAGGGTTCTGCAGCTACTTTCCTGCAAAACTCGGTGCAGTGACGCCTTTGCGTCCCATCAGAACTAGCACAGTATCCTTCGACACCAACGCTAATCCGATCCGTTGACATCCCTGTGCGGCTTGACAACGACGTGGGTTCTGACTGCTAGCTTTGACCCAGTGCCGATCCGATGACATCCATGCATGGCTTGACGACGACACAGTGCCTGCAATTTAAGTGGTTTGACAACGACGTGGAACCTGACTGCGAGGCTCGACAATGATGCATCGGTCTGACTGCGTGAATCGAAACAGATGCATTGAGTCTTTGATGCCGACGCTTGCTCCAACCATGGTACTTGTTCAGTGGGCCCTGCGTAGGTCCTGTAGCCGGCCCGGCCTCCATCGTGGTCAGCCTTAAACTTTGGATTTACACCGGTCCAGCGCGATTGGATTTTCGTAAATTTGTTCTTGTTTTTCTCAGAAAATATTCTCTATTTTACTAGACTCGTGTGGAGTCTTTTTGTGGTGTTTTCACTGTAATTAAAGTGTGCACAAATACTTTACACATTGCCTCTTTATTTAAGCATGACTGCTCTGTGCCAAGCTACCAGAGGGTGAACACAGGTTAATTTAGATTGTGTATCTGACTTACCCTGACTAGGATTGTAGACCCTACTTGGACAGGGTGTGAACCTCTGCCAACTAGAGACCCAATTTCTAACAGAGTCTGAAAGAGATACTACTCAAAACATACAGTAAGTATTTCCACAATTCATCTACCTCACAATTTTACTCAGAGTTGGGTGATGATCCTATGTGATCATATAACATATAAAGGGCATATCCCTGACAGTGTGCCATAGCCAGGAGTTGAACCAGATGATTGAAGTGAAAAGTTGAAGTTAGAAGTTGAAATTAGAGTGCAAGTACTATGTACACAGAGCACAACACAGAAATACCAATCTAAGAGTTGCTAGAGAATAGGAGCTGAGCACCATATCCCTTAAGACAGAGGGCTTTCGAGAGGAAGCATCACGTCAGAGGAAATATGGGTATTGCTCACATCTAAATACGCTGGAGAGGACTACTTTCCAAGGTAATTTTACAAAACATGTGATGATCAAGTAGCACCCATACTCTCAGTGGCCTTCAAAAAGTCAGATGGTACTGATTCCCTAAGCCATATATCTAATATAGCAGGGTTAACATTAGCATTAAATGCTGATCAGGAAATGGAATGTGAGAACTATAGGCCCATCTCGCTCATAATTATTAATGGTAAGTAATTGGCCAAAATACTGGTGACACACTGAGCAAGATTATTCTGCCCTTTATACACTCATCACAAGTGGGGTTTGTACCAAGGAGGTCTTCCAGGAACCATTCGCAAATGTTTTAAACCTTCTTTGGGATACCAAGGACAATTCACCATCTACCTAGACACGGGAAAAGCCTTTTAAAAACCCAGAAGCCAACTACAATCATTAATTGTGGCAGATTCTTATCCCATGCAAAGGAGATTAACCGAGAAAGCAGTCCTGGGTGCCCTCTATGCCCATTACTTTCTTCGTAGCATTAGAACCTCTTGCCATAGCATTCCAGTCATCAGTGGAGATCTAGGGGATCAATAGAAGCACCAGCCATGTTAAGGCCTTTCTATATGTGGATGACATCCTTATGACCATTGCAGACCCTATCACTACTATTCTAGTCCTGAATTTACTAATTGACGTTTTCCCAATTTTTGGGATACAAAGTAAATTGGGGAAAATATGAGGGATTGCCCATGATATGGATCACAACAAGCATATTTGTAGCTGTTTTCCCAATCAAATGGGCAAGGCAGAGACTGAGATATTTTGAAATACTGATCAATAAAGGGTCTCAAGGGAATAACATAGGACAATCTAAGACCACTACAAAATAAAACACACTCAGACTGCAGGGGAGAATGCAAGTGGTCATAATGGATATAATTATATATTTAGAATGCTCCCTCTGACAGTTGCTCATAGCTCAGATGGACACAGGTGTAAGGTCTTTTGAATAAGAGGAAAGGATATAAAGACTGAAAATTAATAAATGATATGCACATATGGAGTTATGAGGCTTATGACTGGCACATTTGAAGCCATATAACCTACTGCACCACATCTCCCAATTGTTATAGTTAAACTGTGCCCTGAATACCTCTCTATTATAGGAACAAGAAGTTCCAGGCAGTAATTAAGGCTTAGAAACATTATACCGTTTTAAATACTATTGTAAAAGTATGGCTTATTGCCATAATTAATCGGACCTGCTGGCAAATAGCACTTCTATATGCATTATAACTCTGTACAGTGAATTTTTACTGGAAAAGAGCGGCAGTAATGGGAAAAAGAAAAGAAAAGAGCACACCAGTTTTCAAATAGAAAATTCATCTATATTCTTAAACAGAACATGTCATTGTATTACATGAGTGTGTTCCTGGAGGTGAGATATGACAGTGCAGTGCTCGTGGAGGTGACATGCTATAAGACAAACAAATATTAAAGGAAAAAGAAAAACACATGAGCTTCCTGATAAATATTGCAAATTAGAACATTGCAATGGTCCAATGTTTGTCTTCATGGTTCTCTCTGTTTAATTTAGAACATGCTACCCTTAGTGGGTGGAATGTTCTAAAGGCATTGTAGCCCTTCTGCCTCGGGCTATACCAGTTGCTAAAGGCCCTCTCTCTCGTTAAAGGCCCTCGCCTGCAGCTCAGGTCTATAACTCTGGTTCAGGGCCTTTAATAACAGGTTTAGGCCTCAGCAGTGGGCTATAAGGCTATAGTAAAGGGACAAAGGCAAACATTTAACTCAATGCTATGCCCACTTTTAATTGCATTCAATCAAGCAGTGGATCATGTTGGGGTCTGCATTTTGACCCGTTTAGTTATAATTGTGGTCAGGTTTTCATCAGGACACACACAACTGATACACCCTAAATAATTTTTAAAAAGTGTGTTCAGTGGTGTGCCTAATAGTACTGGACACAGAAAATTAATATATGCTATTTATTAAGCTCTTACCTCACAGGTTATGAGGTAACAATTGGTGACTTGTCTGTGTTACATCATCAGGTAAAAGGATCAGGTGAGAACCCTTTAATTAAAATTTACCCAAATAAATGATGTCCTGAAAGTCATGTTTAAGGCCTAAATAATTAGGTTTAGATCTTGAGATACAGATCAAAATGACATATAGCAAAGATGAGATCAATTGTTTAGGTGCTACAAACATCATTAAAAGGAGTGTTTCACTGCTATTTTCAAACAACCAATATAAAACAACTCACTACTCCGATACACTAGCCATTACCCCAGAATCCTCAGTGATGATCTCCTGTATGGGCAATTTTTGAGTTTGTGCAGAAATTGCCTATAAAAGGGGAGTACTTCAAGGAATCAGACATTCTAATAGCAAAACCTCTTGAGTGAGGATACCCCAAGGGCTTGCCCGAGCGCTCAAGAAAGAGAGCATGGTTCTGTCCCTGAGTGACTCCGTTGACCCATAAGGAGCATAGCCAGAAGGATGAGCATGTATTTTGCGTGACAAATTTGTGTACTGAAAGCAACACTAATAAGAAGGTCATCAATAAGTATTCGAACCTGGTGGGGGATGAACTGGGTATAAAGAGTTGCCCACTGTTCTCATTCAAATGCGGCAATGGTGTCAGGGACCATGTGGTAAGATCCTTCCTATCAAGTAGAGAGCAACCAACCATCCTTTCATTGCATCACCTTCCACCAGTTTTGGGCAATAATCAGGGGTGGGCGGTGGACTCCGCTCTGCCGGCGGAGTTCACAGAGTTTTTATGACTCCGTGCTCCACTTGGGGCACGGAGTTTAGCAAAAACTCCAGTAACCACCATGTAGCGGAGTTTATCGGTGCACCACCTCCCACCAAATTCAATCCAGTATGTTCCGCCCAGTCTGAGGTTGGAAGGCGCATCTGTGTGGAACCTTCAGAAGTAGGACAGGAAGGACATTGATTCAATCATGCCGAGCTCACAGGTAGCACTTCCAGTGTGGGTGGGGGCTGCCCCGAGAGTAGTTCAAGTGGTCGTCTGGGGTTTTTTTTGTTGCCAAGCAGCACAAATCGGTGCTAGCTGATTCAAAGTTTAAACATGGGACAACCAGAAGCCCAGTCTGGGGCTCCGCTAGCCGCAGCCATGTCGGGGCTTCATCGAGAATCTTGAGATCCCCATTCGGGATTACTGACAATGTAAATGGGGGAGCAGGCGGATCGAGGGCAAAGTGGGGGGATGTAATAATCTGACAGTTTTTTGTTAGTGGCAGAGGATTTGTTTAATCCTTGGAGCACCATACGTATAATGCAAGCGGCTCAGTCAGTCAGGAAATGGATGCAAGCAAGCACAGTGCTACCGCTCACCATATATGTTTAAGACGCTATAATTCCATTGCTATCTTGTTACAAAACTATTGCATTAACTAATTCTGCTCCCAGGCTGGACGAGGTCTACACCGGGTTTCGCTAGTACCACTTTGTTAGCCGGTAACATGACCGGTTTGACAGACGGAAAGACAGAAGGCTGCATAAACACATTCAGCAATGCTTTTAACCCCTAAAATCCTGCACCCCTCAATAGGAACTCCGCCTGCTCACAGCACTCCGCAGAATGTCACAGAGTTTTTCGTTACCTACGCGGACTTCAACGGAGTGAAACTCTGTGAACTCCGCCTACCCTTAGCAATTATAAGTGCGGAAAATTTAAAGCATACAGTCTATGTTTGGAAACCAAAGAGTTTGAACACAACCATAAGAAATATGCATGGAAACATCACACTAACTACAACAGTGCGAATGTCATTTATGTCATTTTGTGCCTGTGTAACCTACCATACGTAGGCAGACACAGCAAAAAGTAAAATAAAGAATGTTACAGCACTGCAGCTGGATATGCTGTTCAATGCTTGGAGCACCACTGATTGACCACTACAAGGAATCAAATTACATTCCAGAAGATATTAAATGGCTGGAGCTGGAAAACATACTTCTAAATGAATGTGGAAGGGATATTGGTTATCTACTTACAGCACGTGAATGGAAATAGATTAATTTGATTGACTATATAAATGATGGACTAAATGAGTATGATAATTTTGGACACAAAGGGCCTGATTGTGACTTTAAGGGTGCGGCGCCGGGTCTGCACCGCCGCGAAACCACCAAAGCTGTGGTCAGGCCGCCCGCCAGATTACGAGTGTAACTCATGTCTGGTAGGCTTTTGTTTTGACGTCCCCAAAGCAGTGCCCTGAAAATGGGTACTACAATGGGAACTCCAAAAAGGAGTTCCTGCACGGCACGGTAAAGTCCATCTCATGTAGGAACTGGTGTGCATGCACATAGGGTGCATCCACATGCCACAGAGGCACAAGAGGGGCCTGTAGAGCCCCCTTAGTTTCCACTCCACCACGTTTATCATGGAGCTGGAACCGCCATGAAAGCCATAGCAGAGAGGAAGCTTGTAATATGCTTGGTGGGACCATGGTGGTCCTTCCAAGCATATTACTACCTCCTGACCACCGCAACACCGCCAGGGAACAGCACTTCCCTGGCAGCTGCAGCAGGGCAATGACGGTCTGACTGCCCTTATTGTAATAGGGCGGTCGGGAGACCCCCACCGCCACACCCCCATGAGTCTGGCAGTCCGTAGACCACCAGACTCATACTTAAGCCCTTAATAGAGAACATTGAGCAGGGGTAACCTATATCGCAATCTTTTTGAACAATTATGTTGATCTGAAATTGTGACGCCATATAATTTTTAACTGTGTTATTAGATTTACCAATTTAACATGCTGCACTTGCATCCACTCATCCTCAAAGTAGGTTGCCTTGAACACTCTAAACCAGTTCTAGTGTGATTTCTTAAGCCTGCATCTCAGACTGCCACAGGCATGCTCAGTCCTCCAAGACATATAGTGTTTTGCACGGACAAGGAGAGAAGAGGAGACAGCCAGGAGGAGGAGGACAGCCCGGGCACAACGGAGAATGCACCAGGTAAGCCGCAGCGGTCTCGCTAGGGGTGGGTAGCAGGGGCAAACTCCGCCACGCCGCGGAATTGTAGTTTTTGCTGAACTCCGTGTTCTCAGTGGAGCGCGGAGTTGGCAAAACTCCGCAAACTCCGCTGGCAGAGCGGAGTTCGCCACCCACCCTTAGTGAGGATTAACTATTTTCCCTCCTAAATGTAACTTTTAAAGACACCAATTAATATGCACATTTGCTTGAAGCGCTTATACGGGTTGACAGGTTGTCTGAAAGGAATGCGATTTATACATGCCTGATTATTGAGAACTTGTATGTGCTTCAGCACTTTTATAAAATGGTCCAAATTTGTATTTTACAATTGTTTATTCAAGTGTGTACACAGAATTAGCATCTTATTCAGATTTACTTGTAGCAGTCTTTGGACACTTCCGTAACTTCTACATGAGATACATGCAACCATGGCAGCCGTGCTTGATGTCATGTATTCATGTTATTACATTTTTTCTGATACACAAAGAGTATCTTGGAGCTCTCCAGACCTGCAAACTTACATAGTGATTGGTGAGTAATTCCCACTGGTTATGGCCGACACAGATTGGTCCTGCATAATTCATTTTTTGACTCTAACCTCTGTATATAAGTTTCAGGACATAATTTCATTGGGTGCCTAACTAAATAAAGGGTTCTCACCCGATCCTTTTACCTGATGATGTAACTTGCACAGGTCAACAATTATTACATCATGCCCTGGGTGGTAAGAGCTTTTCATAGCATACATAATTGTCTATATCCAGTATTGTTAGTCATACCATTGAACACACTTTTCTTTTTCTTTTTAGGTGTCTTCCATGTTTTTCTGCTGATGAAGTCTCAACCACAATTTATAACCAAACGGGTGAACTCAAAACGTAAATGCCTACATAATCAAAGGCCTAATTGAAAGCGATTAGAATGGGCATAACATTGAATTAAATGTTTGCCAATGGACATTTACTTTGTAATATTTATTAGCAAACTTGTGTGTGTTTTTGTCATTCAATACTTTATATCTATTTTTATATATATTATAGCACGTCACCTCAATGAACGCTGCACCATGACAGCTTACCTCCAGAAACAGCCTCATGTGATACATTGACATATTCTATTTATCGTCTACTTGAAAATTAGTGTGCTCTTTTCTTTTTTCCATTATTTGGGTCAAGAGAAGACTATTCTTAGCCTCTTTGCTAGTAATAATTCATTATACATAATTATTTACTTACAGAATCATCATATGGGATATTATATATCTATATAAAAAATGTTGCAGTGATATTATCAATGATGTCATAGACGATTTCATGAGTGATGTAATATGTGCGTTAATTAGCAGTGCATGGTGAGGGTGCAAGTTATAGTTACCTTAGGGTCCGATTGATAATTACTTGAGATAACTGTAACTGCTGAATTTATATGGTCCATGTGTATAAAATATGATCCTAACCATAATGACCCTGTAACCTTTATATTTTCAGTGGATTTCTAAGGTTTTTTTAATGCTATTCCTAACTATAACATCCCTGTAACCAGGGTGTGTCAGTGGATGTGTGGGTGTGCAAGTGTGTGGTGGGTGTGTGTGTGCATGTGTGACTGGATGTGTGGGTCTGTGAGTGGGTGTAGGAGTAGCTGTGTGGGTGTGTGCATAGGTGTGTGAGTGGCTCTGTGGGAGTTTTTGTGGATCTGTGAATGGATGTGTGTGTGGGCCTGTGAGTGGATGTGTGGGTGTGTGAGTGGTTTTGTGGGTCTGGGAGTGGGTGTGTGAGTGGCTGTATGTGTTTGTGAGTGTTTATATACGTAGTTGTGTGGTTGGGAGCACGCTACCCTATATATATATATATATTCACTGAAAAAACCACAGGTTTCAGGGACGTTATAGTTAGTTGGATATTTCACTCGTATAAAACCAGAGAAATTCAGCTGTTATAGTTAGTAGAGCTAACTATAACTCGCGCCCCTGCAATGCACTGCTGATGATGTCACATATTACATCACTCATGACATGCTCAGTGACATCACTGATGACATCACTGATGACATCTCAAATGACATCACTGATGACATCATCCACGTGATCATCTGATGCACCTTCTCACACACTAATAAAACCTTTCATAAACCCACTCTAAAATACAGACTACCAATATCGAAACCAAAGACACACCAATAGCAGTTAGTACATACCCGCTCAGTGATTCATACGTCTACACACACATCCACCCACTAACCCATACAGCCACTGATATATCCACTCATACACCCATATAAACACTCACACACTGCCACTCACCCAAAGAGTTATTCAAAAACCTAGTCAGTCACCCAAAGAATTAATTACACTGCCATTTACTCACCTATACAGTTATACACACACCACGTCATTTATTCATACAGATACGTACTGTCTTCAACAATTACTGACATAAGCACACACTTAACCATGCAGCCACTGTCACAATCACTCACTGTCACATATACTCACTTATATACTCCAACACTCACAAATACTGCCTTTCACATATGTAGTTACTTACACATATACCACTAACATATCCATTCACTCACCAACACAGCTATATGTACACTCACTCACCCATACACTCCCTAACACACGTACTCATAAACGCATACACCCAGTGAATTACCCACTCACACATCTATGCACAGAGTCACACACCCCCCACCCACCCACACAGACACTCAGGCACCCATACAGATACTCAGACAACCAATGAATAACCCATATAGACACTCATTTAGCTACTCATCAACCCATTCAGCTGCTTACACACCAACTGATAGACTGATACAGACATTTACACAGTTTACTCACTAACCCATGCATTCAGTAAGACAAGTTTAATCACTCACTTATACAGTCAGTCACGCACCTACTAAATCATCTATTCAGACACTCATACACCCACTCATACTTCAATACACCTTGGCATTTATATATATAAAACATATTTAAACTTTACAGAAACACACAGTCACTGGATGATGTCATCAGTGATGTCATCAGTGATGTCATCAGTGATGTCATCAGTGATGTCACTGAGCATGTCATGAGTGATGTAATATGAGACGTCATCAGCAGTGCATTGCGAGGTGCGAGTTATAGTTAGCTCTACTACCTATATCAGCCGAATTTCTCTGGTTTTATACGAGTGAAATGTCCAACTAACTATAACGTCCCTGAAACCTATGGTTTTTTCAGTGAATTTCTATGGTTTTTTAAATGCTAATTTCTAACTATAACGTCCCTGAAACCTGTGGTTTTTTCAGTGAATTTCTAAGGTTTTTAAATGCTAATTTCTAACTATAATGTCCCTAAAACCTATGTTTTTTTTCAGTGAATATATATATATATATATCCAATGCAAATTGGTCAAAGCTGCTATATAGAATATAACTCACCCATACAGACATTCACACAGATTAGTCACTCACCCATGCATTCACCCAGACACATATAATCACTCACTTATACAGTCAGTCACATACTGACTGAATCATCATATATATATATCACATTCTTAAACTTTTTAGAAATACTCACAGTCACTGGATGATGTCATCAGTGATCTCATCAGTGATGTCATTTGAGATGTCATGAGTGATGTCACTGACCATGTCATGAGTGATGTAATATGTGACGTCATCAGCAGTGCATTGCGGGGGCGTGAGTTATAGTTAGCTCAGCTAACTATAATGGCTGAATTTCTCTGGTTTTGTACGCGTGAAATGTCAGACTAACTATAACGTCCCTGAAACGTGTGTTTTTTTCCGTGAATATCTAAGGTTTTTTAAATGCTAATTTCTAACTATAACGTCCCTGACACCTGTGGTTTTTTCAGTGAATTTTATATATATGTATTCAATCTCCTCTCACTCTTACAAGGAAGGAATCAGCACTCCGGTTGTAGTTTGGAAGTATTTAATCTGCAAAGGACGTGATCCACGCGTTTTGGCTCGTCCGAACCTTGATAACGATACAAGACGTCATTGTAGCTTCCTTATTTAAATGTACAAATGCCTCCAGTTGCCAACATTAACAAAGGACTACATATTACTTTAATACAAAAAGCTGGTGGCCATATTGGCCTGGTCATGATGTGAAAATTTAGGAATTGATACAATAAAGAAAAGAAAACAAGTGTTAATATGCACACAATGTCATTTCAGCATATCTTGCCCCGTGACCGCTGTACCTGTATGTTCGTCAACGTGACTTGTTCACAATAAACATACTTAGGATTGCAAACATCAACATAAACAATGGACTACACATTACTTTAAAGTGAAAGGCTATCGGCCATATTGATCTGGGCACGTTGCGTATTATAATGGCTCTTACACGAAAGAAAAGAAAAAAAAGGGGTGTTAATATACACACACTATCCCTAAATAAAGTTCTAGTGATTATAGTTCCATTCCATTCACAGCTCATTTGAGATGTCATGAGTGATGTCACTGACCATGTCATGAATTATGTAATGTCTGAGGTCATAAGCAGTGCATTGCAGATGCGTAAGTTATAGTTAGCTCAGGTAATTATAACTGCTGAATTTCACTGGTTTTGTACGAGTGAAATCTGAGTCTAACTATAACATCCCTGTAATCTTTGTTTTTTTCAGCGAATTTCTAGGTTTTTTTAACGTTAAGTAAGATGCCTATCACAATGGATGGTGGGGGGTTGGAAGCAGGGCCTGGCCTGGCATTGTGCTGCCCCCACCCAAGCTTGCTGCTCCTGCCTCCCCTTCTCCTTGCCATCCATTGTCCAAGTCCATGCCCCTGCTCCCTCATTACAGCCATGTGTGGCCGTTGTTCTGTCACTGGCCTTCCCGCCTTCTCTAAACAGTTAGCTTGCTGACCCATCCTCCTCCTCCCTCTGTTGTCTTATTCCATGCACTAGCCTCCTCCCTCCTGCCATGCATGGTCTGATGTGCTGCCACTGCCCTCCATTTAGCATGATGTCCCAGTCCACTCCTCCTGCCCTCCATTGCCCAATTCTATGCCCCATCATTGACCTCCTGCTTAGCCTCTGTGCTTAGCTTGCTGCCCCTACTCTCCTTCCCCCTGCCCTCCGATGTCTGTGTGCATGCCCCTGCTCTATCCATTTTGCCCACCATGTTTCATGGACCTGCCCCTCCTATCTACTCTGAGTGTTCTGTTGAGCTGCCACTCCCCTCCCACCTGCCTAGCATTGTCAGATGACTGTAACCGGTCCCTGCCACCTCCACCCTGCCTGTCCACGTTCCATGCCCCTATCCCCTTCCTCCTGTCCTCCATGGTCCATTTTACTGCCACACCCTTCTGCCCTCCCTGGTCTGTTGTGCTGCAACTGCTCCTCCTGCATGCCCCGCGTGGTCTGTTATGAGGTCCCTTCCCCTGAACTCTCTTGTCTGTGCCCAGCTCCTACCCCTACCTTCTATCCTCCATGGTCCTTTGTGCGTGCCCCTGCCCCCTCCTTCTTGCCCATCATGGCCATTGTGCTGCCACTAACCCTCACGCTTGCCATGCATGGTCTTCTGTGCTGCCACAGCCCCTCCCACCTTCCCTGTGTGGTCAGCTAGCTGCCCCTGACCCCCTCCCACCTTCCCTCCATGGTCTGTTTGTAGGCCATTATAGTCTCACTGTTGCTCTCCATGGTGTGTCTTGCTTCTCGTGTCCATCCTGCCTGACCTCCATGGTCAGATTCCTCCTCCTGCCCTGCCCCCTTGCCCCCTGCCCTCTGTTTTCCATGTGCAGACCTCTATTCCCTCCCTCCTGGCTTGTCTGTTCCATTGTAATGCCCCTGATCCCTCCCTCCTGCCCTTTATGGTCCGTTATGCTGCAGCTTTCTCTCCTGTCTGTCCATTATGGTCAGCTAGCTGCCATTGCCTCTTTCCCCTCTGTTCTCTGTTGTCCATGTGCATGGTCCTGTCCCCTCCTATTTGCTTTCCATGGATTGTTGTGCTGCACTCCCGTCCCGCATGCCCTGTGTGGTGTATTGTGCTGCTGCAAACCCTGATGCCTGCCCTGTAAGGTCAGTTTGGTTCACCTGTCCATGTCCCTCCTGTCCTCTGTTATCAGAGTCCATGTCCCTACCCCAATTCCTCCTGCCTTCCATGATCCAATGTACCATACTTGCTAACATTTTGAACTTGGTAAGAGGGAGATTTTGAAAAAATAAACTGGGGTATTGATTTTCCCCGTTGACTTACATTGAAACAGAGGAGATTGTAGACAGGAGACAGATCAAATAAAGCCCATTTGGGCTTCAAAACATTGGGCATTTCCTGGCTGAATCGGGTCTGTTGGCATGTATGGTTGTACTACCACTGCCTCTTCCTTCTGCCCACAATGGTCTATTATATTGCCACAGCCTCTCTTGCCTGTCCTGCATTGTTGGTTTGTTGCCCCTGCCCCCTTTCCACTGCCCTCCATAGTCTGTTGTGCTGCCACTGCCTTTCCTGCCTTCCCAGTGTGGTCAAATTGTTGTCTCTGCACCCTCCTACCTGGCTTCAATTTTCTGAGTCCGTGCCCCCGGCCTCTGCCTCTCAACAGTATCCTAATGAACAACTAGATTGCTAACATTCTATTTATTACAAAAGTATGGCACTCCTGCCGTCATCTTGATGTAATCAAAACTGTAATACCTAGAGCATTTCCTTTAGAAATTACAGAAATGAGAGGGTCTTATTTGCATCAAAATTATAGTTAGTGCTCTAAAAAACTAAAATGAGGACATATTTTCTGAGGGCCCGATTTACAGAACTAACTTACGACAAAATCATAAACTTACTACCATTTTGGTATTCACAGAATGAACTTACTCATTTTGGTATTCACAGAATGAACTTACTCATTTTGGTATTCACAGAAGGCACTTACTCATTTTGGTATTCACAGACGGCACTTACACATTTTGTGTAATTTACACATTTTGTGTAACTTACTCATTTTGTGTAACTTACACATTTTGTGTAACTTACACATTTTGTGTACCTTACACATTTTGTGTAACTTACTCATTTTGTGTAACTTACACATTTTGGTATTCACAGAAGGCACTTACTCATTGATGAGTAAGTGCCTTCTGTGAATACCAAAATGAGTAAGTTCATTCTGTAAATACCAAAATGGTAGTAAGTTCATTCTGTGAATACCAAAATGGTAGTAAGTTCATTCTGTGAATACCAAAATGGTAGTAAGTTCATTCTGTGAATACCAAAATGAGTAAGTTCATTCTGTGAATACCAAAATGAGTAAGTTAATTCTGTGAATACCAAAATGGTAGTAAGTTCATTCTGTGAATACCAAAATGAGTAAGTTCATTCTGTGAATACCAAAATGAGTAAGTTTATTCTGTGAATACCAAAATGGTAGTAAGTTTAGGATTTTGTCGTAAGTTAGTTCTGTGAATCGGGCCCTGAGTTTTCAAATAGCGACAAAGCACTTTTAAATTATTTGTTATCTTTATGTTTTTTAATCCAGTTGACCACTTGATTAAATGTTGCACTTAGGGGAGAGGATGTGGTGTTACTTCCTGAGCTGCAGCCTTTGCAACTGGGGAACCAGGTTGGAGTTTCTGCTTCAGCTCGACATTCTGTGATTCTGATCAAATCACTTAATCTCCCCATATCTACAACCAAAATGAATTTGTCCTTGTGTGATGTAACCAATGCTCATGTAAAGCACTTCAATACCTGACCAGTCTGCACTATATAAAACTGCAAAAAAACAAAAAATAAAAAGTGTTTTGCACACTTCTGTCATTGGGCTATACGTGGGCTACATCTGGGTGATATTTGTGCTACATTTGGGCTCTTTTGTCTCTGGTGGCCATCTTGGGAGATGTATTTGTTATGAAGTTTCCTAATTTCCTCATTTACTGCAGTCTCCTCAGTAGGAAATGCTTTCAGTTTTTTACTTTGATTCCATCAAGAAGGTATTCAGATGTGTCACACATTTGCCATAAATTCTGAATGTTAGCACTCTAGTTGCTCATTAGATCACTGTAGTAAAGCTACTGCTCACCAGGGAAGTCTGCTGCTGGTATTGAAAGTGCATGTTTCAGTCTGCATGTCAGACTTTTTTAATGAAATAGAAGAGGATTTGAGAAGTCACTCAAAATGTGCCCTAATTTTTCTTTCTTCAGTACTAATAATACTTCTATGGCAAAATGAACCCCTCATTTTGTTCCTTTTTAAATTAAATGTTTTAAGTGTTACCACTTTATTCCAATCAAGATGGCTTCAGGTGTGCCATACTTGTGTCATAAGTAAGACTGTTAGCGCTCTAGTTGTTCTTTAGAACACTCTGGGACATTCTGTCATTGGGATATACGTGGGCTACATCTGGGTGATATTTGTGGTACATTTGGGCTCTTTTGTCTCTGGTGGCCATCTTGGGAGACTTATTTGTTATGAAGTTTCCTAATTTCCTCATTTACTGCAGTCTCCTCAGTAGGAAATACTTTCAGTTTTTTACTTTGAGTCCATCAAGAAGGCATTCAGATGTGTCACACATTTGCCATAAATTCTGAATGTTAGCACTCTAGTTGCTCATTAGATCACTGTAGTAAAGCTACTGCTCACCAGGGAAGACTACTGCTGGTATTGAAAGTGCATGTTTCAGTCTGCCTGTCAGAATTTTTTAATGAAATAGAAGAGGATTTGAGAAGTCACTCAAAATGTGCCCTAATTTTTCTTTATGCAGCACTAATCATAATTTCTATGGCAAAATGAACCCCTCATTTGGTTCCTTTTTAAATTAAATGTTTTAAGTGTTACCAGTTTATTCCAATCAAGATGGCTTCAGGTGTGCCATACTTTTGTCATAAGTAAGACTGTTAGCGCTCTAGTTGTTCTTTAGAACACTCTGGGACATTCTGTCATTTGGCTATACGTGGGCTACATCTGGGTGATATTTGTGCTACATTTGGGCTCTTTTGTCTCTGGTGGCCATCTTGGGAGACTTATTTGTTAAGAAGTTTCCTAATTTCCTAATTTACTGCAGTCTCCTCAGTAGGAAATACTTTCAATTTTTACTTTAATCCATCAAGAAGGCATTCAGATGTGTCACACATTTGCTGTAAATTCAGAATGTTAGCACTAGTTGCTCATTAGATCACTGTAGTAAAGCTACTGCTGGTATTGAAAGTGCATGTTTCAGTCTGCATGTCAGAATTTTTTAATGAAATAGAAGAGGATTTGAGAAGTCACTCAAAATGTGCCCTAATTTTTCTTTCTGCAGCACTAATCATAATTTCTATGGCAAAATGAACCCCCTCATTTTGTTCCTTTTTAAATTAAATGTTTTAAGTGTTACCAGTTTATTCCAATCAAGATGGAAATTAACAAGGGGAAAATGCGTTTTGGGACCCCCCTTTTTTCTCGGCCCCCGTTTGACGAATCACCCCGAAACGTTCAAGACAGGAGCTGCCCTGAGTGGGCCATTAGTTTGGAAAATTTCACGAAGATTCGTCAAACGGCGCCAAAGATATTGGCAAAAGAAAAAACTCTATTTGAATAGAAACAAGGTCCTAACTATAACTACCTACTGGCGACCGACAGTAGGTAATATATATATATATCAAACTCAATTTGCCTCTAGGGCAGGAACGCACTCGAGTCCTTGACTGATTTATAATTTATTGGTACAGATGCAATCACAGGGATTGATCGCTTTCACAGCATACCTCCGGTTTGTTCAATCGATATTGCCTGACGCGTTTCGAAGAAAAGTTCCTCTTTCTCCAAGGCTTGATTCGTTGTGCAGGTGGAGTTACGCCTCTTTTAAATAGATACCACACCATCTATGGAATCCCCTGCTGTGTCCCCTCCGGTCCTTCGTCTGAAGTAATCTTTCTCTGCATATGTGCGTGCTAGCCCTTGGCGCGCTTGGGGGGACCCGTCTGTATAGCTGGCCGGAGCATCATGGGCATGGGCTTTCAGCTCGATTTCTAGTTGTCTAGGTATTGACTTTTCCCCGGCCCCGGCTTCCAAGGACTGCGTGTTGCTGCTGGGGAAACAGCCCGTGACTACACGGGGAGAACAGCCAACTGTGGCGGAGGCTCCAGTATCGCAGGACTTGCTCAAGCGGTAAGGCGTCTGGGGACCCGAGGAGATGAGGTTTTAGCAGGCACAGTACCAGGACATTCAAATCTGCACACATTCACGCTACTCACCATCACCAGCGCTCACTATGGGATTTCAATAGTCAGTTTCAAGACGTTCTCCTGTTTTGCCAAAGTGGTGCATTCTGGGGGTGGCAGTCTTTCGATGCAGGCTGCCATGACGTCTCAACCAACAGGACTCAGCTGGGCCTCCACCAATGGGAGGTTGACTCTTTGTATGAATAGCGGGCCGATGCAGACACCTGGCTCCAAGCATATGATTAAGGCTATACTGCCGAAACGTGTCATGCTGATGCTGTCTGTCCTGCAATAAAGCATTTTCTCCATGGAATCCCCTGCTGTGTCCCCTCCGGTTCTTCGTCTGAAGTAATCTTTCTCTGCATATGTGCGTGCTAGCCCTTGGCGCGCTTGGGGGGACCCGTCTGTAAAGCTGGCCGGAGCGTCATGGGCATGGGCTTTCAGCTCGATTTCCAGTTGTCAAGGTATTGACTTTGCCCCGGCCCCTGCTTCCAAGGACTGCATGTTGCTGCTGGGGAAACAGCCTGTGACTACACGGGGAGAACAGCCAACTGTGGCGGAGGCTCCAATACCGAAGGACTTGCTCAAGCGATAAGGCGTCTGGGGACCCAAGGAGATGAGGCTTTAGCAGGCACAGTACCAGGACATTCAAATCTGCACACATTCACGCTACTCACCATCACCAGCACTCACTATGGGATTTCAATAGTCCGTTTCAAGACGTTCTCCTGTTTTGCCAAAATGGTGCATTCTGGGGGTGGCAGTCTTCGGATGCAGGCTGCCATGACGTCTCAACCAACAGGACTCAGCTGGGCCTCCACCAATGGGAGGTTGACTCTTTGTATGAATAGCGGACCGATGCAGACACCTGGCTCCAAGCATATGATTAAGGCTATACTGCCGAAACGCGTCATGCTGATGCTGTCTGTCCTGCAATAATGCATTTTCTCCATGGAATCCCCTGCTGTGTCCCCTCCGGTTCTTCGTCTGAAGTAATCTTTCTCATATATATATATATATATATATATATATATATATATATATATATATATATATATATATATATATATATATATATATATATATAATCACGCTCTCCGACGGCACTCGGATTCTCCTCCAAACCACGGACACGGACCACAGAGTAAGTTCCTTAAAGATTTATTGGGATGCCGCCATAACGCGTTTCAACTCGTAAGGAGCCTTGATCACATGACATCGTTACGGTGATTTTCTACATTTTTTAAAATGACATAGTGCTTACGTGTGCAGAACAGAAAGGAAATCCGGTATAGCAAGGGAAGAAATACTTAATTTGTAGTTTGTATGGTACAATTATAGTTACTTGGCTACAATCGATCAACCTTGTACTCATTGCCTATTATCAATAAACGTCAACATTTGCAGTAAGTGAATACAGATAAATATGTGATTAAATAAATAAATAAATACATAAATGTATGAATAATCTATTTTCCGTAATGACACTAGAAGCTGTTGACTTAAAATCATGTTACCATATAACTTATATATATATTTATCGTTTTCTAGTTATTGACATCAACATGATAATCTGTTTAATACATTAATTAAATTACTGATGTGCAAAACTAGGCAATGTGCAAAAATATTTGTGTATCATGGTATTAATGATTGATTAAATCTACCTACCCTGTTTTAATACCAGAATTAAAGTGCCATTAGTGCAAGTGAATATAAGTGCTAAGTGCTGTGCTGGTAATTAAAAACAAAAAGAAGAGATATTGTCTCTCTTGTAATACAATCTGCATATTGTTTGTGTCTGCTCGTATTGTCAAGTCATAATATGTTGTTGATTTATATCTTGATGCATTCTGGGTTAACTACCCATTCTTGCTGCCTTAAATTTTGGTTTAAATACCATAAGTTCCCTCTTTGTATATTTCTCATTGTATAGATATCATAATTTACCTTGATGGAACCTCGTGGTTCTGAGTAATGTTTTTAGCTCACGTGAAGTGAAATATAATGTTGGCATCTATTCAAAGTATGCACTAGAAACGTCACATATGTATATATATTAAATATTAAATTATAAATATATAAATACATAAATATATGAATATATAAATATCATAAAACATCCAATATAAAACTTAAAACCCTGTTGCATTCGTGATTACTGGTGCTAGTTGTTACATGTATCTTCCTAGAGGCAGGTGATATAAATCCTCAGTCATGTTAAGCCCCCTGGATGTTTTGAATCCATTTCCAGGATATATCTAGTTTCTAACTTGCGTAACTTTGCTTCTCTGTTGACACCTCTTCTGCTTGAAGGAACTGAGTCTATGAGGAAGTATTTTAGTTCCTGACTCCTTGAGTTGTGATGTTCCTTAAAATGTCTGGCCACAGGGTATGTGTTGTCCTGGTTTTTGATAGCTCTGATATGTTGCAATACTCGCTTGTGGGCTTGGAGTTTGGTACTCCCAACGTATTGTAAGCCGCAAGGACAGACTAGGACATAAATCACATATTCGGTTTTGCAGTTAGAAGTTTGTTGATCTTATATTTTTTGGGGCTGAAAGGGGTTGTGTAAGTTGTTGTGTTGATCCCCTGTTGGCAGGCTTTACATGTTTCGCATTTAAAAAACCCCATATGTGTTTTTAGCCAGCTGCAGCTTTCTATTACCTCTGGGCTTGTTTTGACAAGTTTGTCTCGCATAGAAGGTGCCCTATTGTGGGGAATCAAGACATTCTTGGGCAAAGTGGTTCCGATTATTGGGTCATCTAACACCAGGGGCCAATTGCGTGTTATGATATTGTGTATTTCCTTATCTTGTCTGCTAAATTCCATGATTATCCTAAACTCTTGTTGTTTGGATAGTTTAGAGGTATCACATTGTTCTTGCTTATTTGTTACTTTTTTATATTTATCTTCAATCAACTCTAGTCTATTGGGAATCATGGATTTTGCTTTGGCTCCCTCAATGGTCCTAAGTGAGTAATCCCTCTCTCCGAACCTAGCTTTGCTTTCTTCCTGTGCCTGTTTGAGAGTTATTTGATCCCTATTAACTCTTCTGAGTCTTAGCATTTCCCCATAGGGGATGCTATTTATCAGGTGTCTCGGGTGGGCGCTGCTGGCATGTAGGGTCGCATTGCCCGCTGTCTTTTTTCGGTAAAGCTTAGTTTCTATCTTGTTGTTTTGAATGTACACCTGCATGTCTAGGAAATTAACTGTGTCTGTGCTGATTGTAGCTGTGAAGTGTAGATTCAATGTGTTCTCATTGATTGAGTTTAGGAACTCTTGCGCTTCTTGATGTGTGCCTTTCCATACTACAAAGAGGTCGTCGATATAACGAAGCCATTCTTTAATATTTTTTTGCATGTAGTCTGTGTGTTTGACTTTGAGTACCAGCTCCTCCCACCAGCCCATGTGTAAGCATGCATAGCTGGGGGAGAAGCTGGCACCCATGGCTACCCCTCTAGTTTGTTTAAACAGCATTTTAT
The DNA here is from genome assembly GCA_963921515.1 of Calotriton arnoldi. NCBI lineage: Eukaryota > Metazoa > Chordata > Amphibia > Caudata > Salamandridae > Calotriton > Calotriton arnoldi. The sequence goes on from CAWUFW010009682.1 coordinate 625,620, forward strand.
TGAACATGAAGACATTGTTGTCTAGGCAGTATGCAACCATTTCAATTAACATTTGACTATGCAGTGTTAGATGCTCAGATCTTCTAGACAAATAGTGTTTTAGTGCATGTATACCATCACTATGCTTAATACTTGTATATAGTGATGTAACATCAAGCGCAATCAATAAATAGTCCCTTTGCCGCATACAGTCTTTCAATTTGTTTAAAAAGTCACTAGTATCACGAACATATGAAGGTAAAACTTGGACGTATCCTTGCAAAAAATAGTCTACATATTGTGACGTGTATTCTAAAAGTCCATCACGTGCCGATATAACCGGCCTTCGCTGTGGTTTACGAGAGTCCTTATGGATTTTTGGGATAAAGTAGATCGAAGGAGTTACTGGATGATCGTTCCTCAGAAATTTATACTCATCACTGGTTATCAGTTCTTTAGTTTTCCAAGTTGTAAGTTTGGTATAATAGGTTTTGTAGATTTGTTTCAGATCTGACCCATTACTTTTGATGTAACATGATTGGTCATTCAGTTGTGACAACACCTCTTTGGTGTAGTCCTCTTTAGCCCAAATTACAATATTGCCACCTTTGTCAGCATTTCTAATGACAATAGATGTGTCGCTTTCAAGTCTGTTCATTAGCGTATGGTATGCAATGTTATGTTGGTTGTATTTTCTCTTGGTTTTTAGGACTTTGTGATTCAACTGTTTGATCTGAGCAATAATCTGTTCATTAAAGATGTCGATAGAGTCTCGTACACTTATTGGATTGAATGTAGATTTTGCTTTAAATGGTGTTGGTATCGTTGGTTCTCTGGACGTGGTAGTATCTAGGATCCCCACTGTCGATTGTTCTGACATGTTTTCTTGTGTGCCAGGTATATGGCCCTCTGACCATAGTTCCTGTAGATCCAATAGTAGTGGCATATCAGTATCTGATGTGGTTTTGGAACTATAATGTTCTTGCCTTTCCTTTTGTATTGCATCTGTTGAAGTTGATTCCTTATTCTGAAGCATGTGGTATTTCCTAAGTTTCAACTTTCTGATGCACCGATAAATGTCCATTCTGGTTTTCGCATAATTAAAATTGCTTTCAGGGCAATAAGACAGGCCCAAACTTAATATTTGTTGCTCCACCTTGGTCAGATTTATTTTTGCCAGGTTAATGATGGTTTGGTTGTTGTTAGTTGTTGTGTTAGCTTCTAGCGTTGTTTCCATCTTCCTGTTGCTTGCCTTCTGGGTATTGTAGTGTTTCCGATTGGCCTTCCTCCTCTCCCTACGTTTGTGGTTTCTGTTGTTACTGCTTTGGCCTGTTGGTTTCTTGGGCGGAGTGTTGACCTCAGGTCCATGCATAAAAAATTTTGTTTGCTGCGAAGGGAGCTTACAGTAGTATCCCTCAAATCTGAATCAGATCCGCTTTCTGGTGTCGAGCTTAGATCTGAATTTGATGTTTGCACTGTTAAGTCACTGTTTCGTGAGGTGCTCAGTATTTGCCCATCTATTTTGTTGAACTTGGTACGTTTCAAGGATAAAGATTTGTCCCGTCTCATAGTCAGTTTTGTCGCGCAAGAACTTAAATGCTTTTCTCTCTTTTATCTTATCCTCCTCCTTTTTCAAACGTGTTGCCTTATCTTTACGCAATTTTGATATTTCGTCAATTTGTCCATTACCATTGATTTCTTCATTTAATTTGTCTATCTCTTCCAGCAGAGTGGCTCTATCTATATCTGCATATTTTATGAGTATCAATACCAGTTTTCTAGAAGACTCCAAGTTACAGTCCGCCCACTCTTGCATCATTTTGGGGTTTGGGTTTTCACAACTAGGAGCTATAAAAATTCTTAAACCTCTGGGTATTCTTCCTACCTCGATATACCTCTGTAAAGATTTGGACTCCCACCACTTGCTTTGTTCCTGGCGCATGAGTTTTTCTAGCTGTTTGAATTTGTCTTTGATAGTGCAGTTTATGCTAGTACTCGTTTCACTGCTGGTTCCTGATATAGGGATATATATATAATATTTCATTTTTTTTTACCTACTGTAGTTATAGGTAGGGCCAAAGTTTCCACAGGAAAAGATTTTTTGTTTTGCCAATAACTTTGCTGGTGCTTGATGAATTTTCACGAAATGTTCACAAAACTTCCCCTTTTTAGTTCAGCTGCTGTGTTGAAAGTTTCAGGGTGATCTGTCAAGTGGGGGGCAGAAAAAAAAGTGGGGTCCCAAAATGCGTTTTCCCTATGTTATGTCCATGGGGATTTCTCATTTTTTGAACACGACTACAGCCCAAACCGCTGAACGGAATTACACCAAATTTGTCAGAAAGCTAGATGTTGGTCCAGATAGGGTTCTTTTTTGTGATTTGGTGTAAATCTGTTCAGCAGTTTCAGAGATATTTAAGTTTAAAATATATGGATATTTGGGAGCCCAACAGCCTACTTCAACCAGGAAGTGTTGGCAGCCATCTTGGGACTCGATTAAACCGAGTCCCACAAAAAGTGTAAAATAAAGAAAAGGGGACAGAGTAGAAACACCCTTACCCCTAGGTTCTTGGAACCCCCCAGGACCAAAAAAAGACTTTTTTTCCACGGATCTGGCTACAAATTTGTTAAAAAATGTCACACGCATTATCAATTGGCCCCCAGGTGGGCCAGGTCCTGAGGGTATTGTTTTAATAAGGGAGGGGGGTGCATCGCCTCCCCATCCTAGGGGCTAATATTGCTCTGGGAACCACCACCTCCTGAGGCTTTTTTCACAAAGAATGGGGGAGGCCCATACTGCCTCCCCGCTGCCCCGGGGACCACCGCCTCCCTGGGGCCTTAATGAAAATAAGTGTGGGGGGGCTGTGCAGACCCCCTGCAGCCCTGAGGGCCATCACCTCCCTGGGGCTTTAATACTAATAAGTGCGGGGGCCACGTGGACCCCCATACATCCCTGTGGGCTGCCACCTCCCGGGGATTCATGTTAAAATAATGTGAGGTGGCCCGCATGGACCCCCACAGCCCAGGGGTCCGCCACCTCCCTGGGGCTTCATGTTAAAATAATGCTTGGGGCCCGCACAGATCTCCGCAGCTCCTGGGGCTGCCACCTCCCCGGAGCATTAATGAAAAAAAATGCGGGGGCCACACGAGCCCCCCCCGCACCCTCAGGGACCATCACCTGCAAATGCAAACAAAGGAGGGGGTCACACGGCCCACCTCCAGGTGCCCTAGAGGGACGGCTCCTGAAAAGTCCCATGGTGCCCACCACCAAGTCATTGCAGTTTGCTTTGGCTTGGTGGGAGAAAGGGGGCATGGTCTCCGACAACCTCTTAGTAATCCAACTGTGTAGGACTTACTGAAGGTAACAGGAGGAGTAGTTGGCCCCCAAGGACCCTCAATAGCCAAGGGGACTTCATCCCTCTATTAGTAGTGCACCAGGAGGTGCGTTTGCAAAATGGTGGAGAAAGGGGGCATGGCCTCTGACTACCTCTCAGCAATCCTGCTATGAGGGAGTTACTAGAGGTAACAGGACTGGGGCCCAACTACCCCTCCTGTTACCTCCAGTGAGTCCCACACAGCTGAATTGCTAAGAGGTCTTTGAAGGCCACTCCCCCTTTCTCCAGCACTCTGAAAGCGTGCCTCCTGGTGCACTACTGGTGGAGGGATGAATTCCACTTTACTCCTGAGGGACCTTGGGGGCCAAGAAGCCCTTCTGGTACCTCCTGAAAGTCCTACACAGCGGGATTCCTGAGAGTCCCCTTTCTCCACCACTCTGCAAATGTGACCATTACTTAAAAACATAGAAATTCACTGAAAAAAACCAAAGGTTACAGGGATGTTATAGTTATGCTCAGATTTGACCATATCATGAGTGATGTAATATATGAGGTCATAAGTAGTGGATTGCTTGGGCACAAGTTAAAGTTAGATCAGCTAACTATAACTGCTGAATTTCACTGGTTTTGTAGGAGTGAAATCTGAGCCTAACTATAACATCCCTGTAACCTTTGGTTTTTTCAATGAATATATATAAATTCGGTAGTCTGCCGCAGGATGTAGGGGTCAAAGAGACAAATTATATTTGGGAAGTGATCTCCAGGGGCAACACCGTGAATATTATTGAGCTGACTACACTTACGATGGACAGCCCGTACTTACCATGATGACACTTGTCTGGGCTTGAAGAAAGACATTTCTCGAGGATGAAAAGAGGTATGCTGGGAAATGCAGTCCAGTAGAAGGTGTAAGTGTGGTCAGTTGTGCTCCCGCCAATTGGAGTGAGGCAGCAAGTTTAAAGTATGTGGACTAATGAGCCCAGAGACTATAAGCATTTGACAAAGGCACACTAGCTGAAACGCGTTATGCTGCTCTTAAATAAATGAAGTCTCTGATACCCCGCTGTGTCCCCTAATCTGCTTCTTGAACAGAGAGATTTTAAGTGTGATATATATATATATATCTATATATATATATATATATATATATATATATATATATATATATATAGATATATATAGATATATCTTATCTTAATGGTGACTTGTAGAGCGCTCGTACACGGTTGGTTTCATGGCGCTGAGAAACTAGGGGTTACCAGTCCGGAGCAGATTATTCGTAAGCCTGTGTGAATAACCAGGTTTTGAGAGATTTTCTGAATTTGAGCAGGTTGGTGCTAAGTCTGATTTCCAGGGGGATGGAGTTCCACGGGCTTGGGGCTAGGGTCGCAAACCTGCAGCCCCCTTGGCGTTTCAGTTTGAAGGTGGGTATTGTCAGAAGGTGGAGTTGGGCTGAACGGAGATTCTGAGTGGGGGTGTAGCGAGAGAGGAGATTGTCAATGAATTTGGGGCTGCGACCGTATAGGGATTTGAACACCAGGCAGCCGACTTTGAAGGCGCATCGCTGAGGAATAGGGAGCCAGTGCAGCTTCCTGAGGAGGGGGAGGCGTGTTGCCATCTGGGCTGTTTGTGTATTAGTCGGGCCGCTGGTTCTGTACCAGCTGAAGTCGCTTGGTGCAGCCAGAGTGGAAGTCCCAGTGTAGGTGGCATTTGCGTAGTCCAGACGAGACAGGACCAGAGCTATCACCACCTGGACCAGTGCAGCGTGGGACAAAAGCCTGCTTATTTTTCTGATTTTTCGTAGCTGTAGACATATATATATATATATAGATATGTATATGTGTGCGTGTATATATATATATATTACCTACTGGCGGTCACCAGTAGGTAGTTATAGTTAGGACCTAGTTTCCATAGGAAAAGCGTTTTTTCTTTTCCCGATAACTTTGGCGCCGGTTGATGAATCTTCGCGAAATTTTCAAAACTAGTGGCCCGCTCTGGTCAGCTTCTGTCTTGAAAGTTTCGGGGGATTCGTCAAGCGGGGGACGAGAAAAAAGGGGGGTCCCAAAACACGTTTTCCCCATGTTAATTTCCATAGGAAACTTTAGACAAAGCTACAGCCTGAACTACTGAACGGAATTACACCAAATTTGGAAAAAGGTAGGTCTTGGTTCAGAAAGCGCCCTTTTTTAAAATGGTGTAAATCCATTCAGTAGTTCCTGAGAAATTAGAAAAAGATTCGATATCCGAGCACCGAGGAGGGTTTGCGAACCCTCCGGGCACGAGCTTGTTTCTGATTGGCTGCCAACACTCCAAACCAGGAAGTGTTGGCAGCCATCTTGTGACTCGGTAACCGAGTCACAAGAAAACAGTCCAAAAAAAGGTAAAAAATAAGAAAAGGGGGCAGGGTAGAAACACCCTGACCCCCTAGGCCTGCTCAGGGGGTCCCACAAGGACCCCCACGGCCCAAAAAAGCATTTTTTTAAAAATAATTTTGGCGGAATTCGCGTTGGGGTCGCGAATCCACCGAAAATTAAAAAAGAAATGAAGCGCGGGCTCCCGCGCTTCATTTTAATGAGGCCCCCGAGTGGGCCAGGTCCCGGGGGCGCCTGCTGCCTTGCTCTGGGTGAGCACCGAGTTACCTGTTGGAATAATTCACTCTGACAGCCAAGCACTGCTCTGCACTTTCCTCCTCTCTACGCAGGAGTGTTCTTTAAGGGAACTATCGGAAGAGCGCCTTATGCTGACCGTTACCATGCCGGGGAAATCCAAGTATAACCTGATGGACGATGGGCACGACCTGCGGATTCCGTTGCACAACGAAGACGCCTTCCAGCACGGCATCTGCTTCGACGACAAGGTAAGGAAATGGAGGGCACTCAGTGCCTGACAGCCAGGGTCTCCCTGCACCGTGGGGAGTCTCTCTGCACCAGCGGGTCTTCCTGGACCGCGAGAGGCTGAGTCCACTGGAGTTCCAAGTGGGGTTTCCGGTGAACCACCTCCAGGCTCTGATTCCCCTCTTGTATTGCCAGTCTCCTTGAACTTCTGGGAATCTCCGCGGAACACGTAGAGTCTCCCTGAACTTCGAAGAGTCTCCCTGACCTCTAAAATATTGCAGGAAGTATATCCGAATGCCGCATAAATGCGTGAGTGCGACCGATGTACATTACAAACAATGTATCACTGGTTAAATATTCGTATCTATCCCCTGCCATCCTATTAGAAGGCTATTCGTGAACCATGTTGCAAGCCAGTTGCTATTGTTGACGGGCCAACATTAAAGTCTATTAAAACATGCACACCATTCTGATTTATTTCAAGGTGCTCGTACATGTGATAGGAAAAATGGAGGCGCGGTAAAGTAAGGTAATTCCTTAGGACCACACAATGTGTTCATGCATGGAAGCCGGGATTGATCATAGGGTTCCTGCTTCTGCATTTCAGCCACTAGATGGGTATCTTTGTCGCTCGTTTTACGTCAAATGTTAATTCTTTCTCTCTGAGGAGTTAGACCGGTGCACTGTGTTAAATAATACATGTGCATCATGTTAAATCAAATTGAGATAAGAAGATTTTCATTAAAATGGCTATAGGCTCTAGGTTTCAAGAGGACCTCGAGCTCAGTCAGAGCCAGGTTTCAGTTCCCACTCGTCTTCAGTGGCTTGCCCACCTCTAACTGGCATATATTTCACATATTAATAGGTTTAACAACTTTAACATAATCATATTTGCCTAAAAAGAAGCGCATGCTGCAGCTCCCCCCCCAACCACAAACAACAAAAAACCCCGAGTAAGGATACAAAGACTGAAAAGGAGACGCGTATCGGAAAAGTCGAATGCGTTCTGCGGAGCGCTTGTGACGCTGCAGACATGTTGGCGCTATCGGAGACATTCTTAACACTCACTTCACTGACAACACCGCCCCCGAAAACCGAACGTCCTGAACTTGCGCCACGTGTGGCCATGCGTTACAATCTGTCCTCACTAAAGAACTAAATCATGGCTTTTTCCGGGGGTAGGTACTCTCTTCCTGCTTATTTAGACAGCATTGCTTGTAACGACTGTCTTGATAGCCTTTGATGTTTTTTTAAATGGCTATAAAGTTTATATGATGGCTTGGAGGTGGGATTTATGCACTTACTATAGAATTGTGCTAACAAACTAAAGGTCATAGGTTTGAAGCCTCCTGCACAGACTGCTCATCATCCTTCTGATGTCAATAAATGATTATTTTGTCATAGTAAAATCTGTTTATACAGTGATCTAAAAACATGTTCCAGTTATTTTTATTACGAACCAAATTAATATTTGTTTATAGGGTTTTTAAATCGATACGTAGTAACAGAAGGAGTTTCTAATTGTTCGAAGTCTTTGAATAGTTCTTGTTGTTGGTTGGGGACATGTTTGTGTAATATATTATGCACCAACTCAATGACACGATCACAAGAACAACAGAGGAAATAAAACACCCCCTTCAGTGTGCAATAGAATATAAACACTCCATGTGACCTCCTGAGGCGGTGGGGCGCCAGGTACAGCCCATCAGAGAAATGTCCCATTACCTCGCCGCCCCTTCTCCTCATCTACCCAGTCATTATATTGTGAGGTGAATCCCACTTCACAAAGTAATGATGAGGGGGTAGGACTAAGAATATGGAGGATTACCAGTACATAATCCGGCCTTTACCTCTACGCTACTCATCCCCACCCCAACAACTGTAAGTGAGATGAAAAGTGGGAAGGGTGAAAAGTGGTGGAGAAAGGGGGCGTGGCCTTTGTCTACCTCTCAGCAATCCCACTGCGTGGGGCTTACTGGAGGTAAGAGGTAGGCTAGTTGGCCCCTAAAGGACCCCCAGCAGCGAAGGGGACTTCAATCCCCATCCAAGAGCGCGCCAGGGAGCGCGTTTGTAGAGTGGTGGGCAAAGGGGGCATGGTCTGGTATGAGTACTTACCAATGCTGCTGTGTGGGACTTACTGGAGGTAATAGGAGGGGAAGTTGGCCCCCAAGGATGTCCTTGGGGGCCAACTACCCCTCTTGTTACCTCCAGTAAGTCCCACACAGTGGGATTGCTAAGATGTCTTTGGAGGCCATGCCCCCCTTTCTCCACCACTCTGAAAACGCTCTTCCTGGCAGACTACGGGATGGGGGATGAAGTCCAATTTAGTCCTGGGGGAGTTTGGGGGCCAAGAAGCCCTCCTGGTACCTCCTGTAAGTCCTACGCAGCGGAATTCCTGAGCGCTGGTCGGAGGCCCAGCACCCTTTCTCCACCACTCTGCAAACGTGACTACTACTTAAGAAGCATCTTTCTACACCTCTGACTTAGAGGTAGTTTTAATCCCCCTGCCCTATTATGTACTAGGGCCTTACAGAGGAGGTCATGCTAATCACAGGGGTACCCCAACGCATAGTGTTCCCTAGTGTATGTAGGTTTTTTCACTGTATTCTAAGTGCCTTTTAGCATAGCACTGGCTCTAGGCCTGGTTAGTCAGAGTCAGTTACCACCAGTACCCGTCAGCAAAAAGTTGGGGGCACAGGAGGCCTTTCTGCTCCTCTGTTGGTTCTTTCTGCACATCTCTTGCTTCTTCCTGCACTTTTCTTCGTCTTTCTGGACTTCTGTTGCCTCTTTCTGCATTTGTCTTGCTTCTTTCTGTGCCTTTGTTCCTCTTTCTTCACATGTCCTACCTCTGTAGGCATAGTTAGAAATTAGCATTTAAAAAACCTTTGAAATTCACTGAAAAATCCATAGGTTTCAGGGACGATATAGTTAGAAATTAGCATTTAAAAAACCTTTGAAATTCACTGAAAAAACCATAGGTTTCAGGCACGTTATAGTTAGAAATTAGCATTTAAAAAACCTTAGAAATTCACTAAAAAAAACAGGTTTCAGGGACGTTATAGTTAGTTGGACATTTCACTCATACAAAACCAGTGAAATTCGGCCGTTATAGTTAGTTCAGCTTACTATAACTCGCGCCCCCGCAATGCACTGCTGATGATGTCACATATTACATCATTCATGACATGGTCAGTGACATCACTGATGACATCACTGATGACATCATCCACGTGATAATCTGATGCACGTCCTCACACCCTAATATAACCTTTGATACACCCACTCTAAAATACAGAGTACCATTTTCAAAACCATAGACACACCAACACCAGTTACTACGTACTCACTCACTGATTCCTAGGTCAACACACACATCCACTCATTCACCCATACAGTCACTCATACATGCAGTCACTCATCAATACAGCACTATCATATGCACTCATACATCTATACAGACACTCACACACCGCCACTCACCCGTACAGTTACTTACACTTCTAGTCAGTCATGTAAAGAATCAATCACACTCCCATTTACTCACCTATACAGTTATACACACACCACCTCACCTATTCATACAGATACTAACACATACTTACTCTCTTATACAATCACTGACACAAGCACACACTCATCCATACAGCCACTCTCCCTATCACTCACTCTCACATATAGTCATTTATATACTCCAACACTCACATATACTGCCTTTCACATATGTAGTTACTCACACATATACCACTGAGACATCCATTCACTCACCAACACAGCCATATGCACACTCACTCACCCATACAGCCCTTCATAGACACACTCTTGAACCCATACACCCAGTAAATCACCCACTCACACATCTATGTACAAAGTCACACACCCCACCCACCCACACAAACACTCAGGCACCCATACAGATAATCAGGCAACCAATCAATAACCCATATAGACACTCATGTAGCTACTCACATACCCATGCAGCAGCTTACACAACAACAGACACACTGATACAGACATTCACACAGTTTAGTCACTAACCCATGCATTCAGTAAGACACATTTAATCACTCACTTATACAGTCACGCATCTACTAAATCCTCCATCCAGATACTTATACACCCAGTCATTCTTCAATACACCTTGGCATATATATAAAACATATTTAAACTTTATAGAAACACACAGTCACTGGATGATGTCATCAGTGATGTCATCAGTGATGTCATTTGAGATGTCATCAGTGATGTCACTGACCATGTCATGAATGATGTAATATGTGACGTCATCAGCAGTGCATTGCGGGGGCGCGAGTTATAGTTAGCTGAACTAACTATAACGGCCGAATTCCACTGGTTTTGTACGAGTGAAATGTCCAACTAACTATAACGTGCCTGAAACCTCTGGTTTTTTCAGCGAATATATATATATCTATATATCTATATATATATCTATATATATATCTATATATATATCTATATATATATCTATATCTATATCTATATCTATATATCTATATATCTATATCTATATATATATATATATATATATATATATATATATATTATCTACTGGCGGTCGCCAGTAGATAGTTATAGTTACAACCTATTATCCATAGGAAATCCGCGACATTCTATTTGAAATAACTCTCTTGCCGGTTGACGTATCTTCGTAAAATTTTCAAACTTTGTGGCCCGCTCCGGTCCGCTCCTACCCTGAAAGTCTCGGGGGATTCGTCTAGCGGGGGCCGAGAAAAAGGGGGTCCCAAAACGCGTTTTCCCCATGCAATTTTCCATAGGAAACTTTAGACACGGCTACAGCCTGAACTGCTGAACGGAATTACACCAAATTTAGCAAAGAGGTAGTTCTTGGTTCAGAAAGAACCCTTTTGTTAAATGGTGTAAATCCGTTCAGTAGTTGCTGAGAAAATGAAAAGTAAAAAAGATAGATATATCTAGGGCCGCGGATCCTCCCGAGCACGAGCTTTATGTTAATTGGCTGTTAACACTCCAAATCAGGAAGTGTTGGCAGCCATTTTGTCCCTCGGTAGAACCGAGGGACAGAAACAAGTGCGCAAAGCGCACAAAGGGGGCAGGGTAGAAACACCCTGACCCCCTAGGTCTGCTCAGGGGGTCCCACAAGGACCCCCTGGGCAAAAAAAAAAAAAAAAAAAAAAAAAAAAAATCGGCAGGATGCGCTCAGGGAGCGCGAACCCTGCCGAAAAAAAAAAAAAAATCGAGCGCGGTCTCCGCGCTTGACGATAGTGGGCCCCGGGTGGGCCAAGTCCCGGGGAGCATGCTGGGGGGTTAATTTTATCTGTGGGGGGCCTCTAAGGGCCCCCAAGCCCGAGGGACCACCACCCCCGGGGCTTTATGTAGAATGGTGCGGGAGGGCTCTGAGCCCTCCCGCAGCCCCGAGGACCACCACTTCCCCGGGGCTTCTTTTTAATTAAAAACCTGTGTGGGGGCTCCAGCCCCCACACGCCCGGGACCACCACCTCCCCGGGGCTGTGCACTGAATGGGAGGGGGGCCGCGCGGCCCCCTCCTGGAGACCTTGATGGCCCTGGGGACCACCACCCCCAGGGCGGCTCCTGCAGTGTCCCAGGGTGCCTACCCCGGGACACTGCTGTTTACAATGACAGGACGGAGCCTCGCGGCTCCCGTCCTGTCATTGCAAACTGCTTTGGATATTGGAAGAGAGAGCAGGAAGCCTGCTCTCTTCCAATATCCAAGCCGATAGCTTTCACATGGGGAGCAGCATGTTAGCTGCTCCCCATGTGTGAAAGCAATGCCGGCTCCCGTAGGGACACGGGGAGCCGGCGGGACTGTGGGGGATTGGGGACCCCCACAGTCCCCAACGAGAGGAGCCAGCCCTGGGGGATGGGGTCCCCGGGGCAAGTAGTGGCCCGGGAGTGGGGCCATGCGGCCCCCATCCCCAAAAAAAAAAAAAAACGATCGGGCCCGCAGGCCCCGCCCCTTCCTTCACCACTCTGCAAACGCGCCCCCTGGCGCGTCTTGCAGAGGAGGAACAATTCCCCTTGAATACTGGGGGTCCCTGGGGGCCAACTAGCCCACCAGGAACCTCCAGTATGCGCCAGGGGCTGCCTTGCAGAGAGGTGTACAGAGGCCACGCCCTTTTTACACCTCTCTGCAACGCAGCTCTATGGCGCTTTTGGAGGTATATGGTGGGCTAGTTGCACCCCAGGGACCCTCAGGATTCAAGGGGAGTTAATCCCCCGACTTAAAACGCGCCACGGGGCGCGTTTGCACAGTGGTGAAGGGAGGGGCGGGGCTTCAGGTGACATGTGTGCAAACAGGCCCCGTGGCGCGTTTTAAGATGGGGAATTAAATCCTCTTCAATCCTGAGGGTCCCTGGGGGCCAACTAGCCCAACAGGTACGTCCAGAAAGCGCCACAGAGCTGCGTTGCAGAGAGGTGTAAAAGGGGTGTGGCCTCTGTACATGTCTCTGCAACGCAGCCCCCTGGCGCATACTGGAGGTTCCTGGTGGGCTAGTTGGCCCGTAGGGACCCTCATGATTCAAGGGGACTTAATCCCCCAACTTAAAACGCACCACGGGCGCGTTTGCACAGATGTCACCTCAGGCCCCGCCCCCTCCCTTCACCATTGTGCAAATATTCCTCTAAAATCAGCCGAAATACGAATTCCGATTTACTCACCTGTTATCAGGAGAGACCTCAGTGCTGCATCTTTCAGCCCAGTACTGATCCTCAAAAGTAATTTTAACCGTACTTACCAGTAACTTGAATTTCCTTCCATAGGATATCATTGCCTGCGTTTTGCTTGGAAAGTCTTCTAAGTGTTGATTTTTGGAACTATACAAATATTCCTCTAAAATCAGCCGAAATCCGAATTCCGATTTACTCACCTGTTATCAGGAGAGACCTCAGTGCTGCATCTTTCAGCCCAGTACTGGTCCTGAAAAGTAATTTTAACCGTACTTACCAGTAACTTGAATTTCCTTCATAGGCTAACATTGACTGGTTTCACTTGGAAATTCTTCTAAGTGTGGAGTTTTGGAACTTTAAAATATTCCTCTAAAATCAGCCGAAATACGAATTCCGATTTACTCACCTGTTATCAGGAGAGACCTCAGTGCTGCATCTTTCAGCCCAGTACTGATCCTGAAAAGTAATTTTAACCGTACTTACCGGTAACTTGAATTTCCTTCATAGGCTAACATTGACTGGTTTCACTTGGAAATTCTTCTAAGTGTGGAGTTTTGGAACTTTAAAATATTCCTCTAAAATCAGCCGAAATACGAATTCCGATTTACTCACCTGTTATCAGGAGAGACCTCAGTGCTGCATCTTTCAGCCCAGTACTGATCCTCAAAAGTAATTTTAACCGTACTTACCAGTAACTTGAATTTCCTTCCATAGGATATCATTGACTGCTTTTTGCTGAAAAAGTTTCTAAGTGTTGATTTTTGAAACATACAAATATTCCTCTAAAATCAGCCGAAATCCGAATTCAGATTTACTCACCTGTTATCAGGAGAGACCTCAGTGCTGCATCTTTCAGCCCAGTACTGGTCCTGAAAAGTAATTTTAACCGTACTTACCAGTAACTTGAATTTCCTTACATAGGCTAACATTGACTGGTTTCACTTGGAAATTCTTCTAAGTGTGGAGTTTTGGAACTTTAAAATATTCCTCTAAAATCAGCCGAAATACGAATTCCGATTTACTCACCTGTTATCAGGAGAGACCTCAGTGCTGCATCTTTCAGCCCAGTACTGATCCTCAAAAGTAATTTTAACCGTACTTACCGGTAACTTGAATTTCCTTCATAGGCTAACATTGACTGGTTTCACTTGGAAATTCTTCTAAGTGTGGAGTTTTGGAACTTTAAAATATTCCTCTAAAATCAGCCGAAATACGAATTCCGATTTACTCACCTGTTATCAGGAGAGACCTCAGTGCTGCATCTTTCAGCCCAGTACTGATCCTCAAAAGTAATTTTAACCGTACTTACCGGTAACTTGAATTTCCTTCATAGGCTAACATTGACTGGTTTCACTTGGAAATTCTTCTAAGTGTGGAGTTTTGGAACTTTAAAATATTCCTCTAAAATCAGCCGAAATACGAATTCCGATTTACTCACCTGTTATCAGGAGAGACCTCAGTGCTGCATCTTTCAGCCCAGTACTGATCCTGAAAAGTAATTTTAACCGTACTTACCGGTAACTTGAATTTCCTTCATAGGCTAACATTGACTGGTTTCACTTGGAAATTCTTCTAAGTGTGGAGTTTTGGAACTTTAAAATATTCCTCTAAAATCAGCCGAAATACGAATTCCGATTTACTCACCTGTTATCAGGAGAGACCTCAGTGCTGCATCTTTCAGCCCAGTACTGATCCTCAAAAGTAATTTTAACCGTACTTACCAGTAACTTGAATTTCCTTCCATAGGATATCATTGACTGCTTTTTGCTGAAAAAGTTTCTAAGTGTTGATTTTTGAAACATACAAATATTCCTCTAAAATCAGCCGAAATCCGAATTCAGATTTACTCACCTGTTATCAGGAGAGACCTCAGTGCTGCATCTTTCAGCCCAGTACTGGTCCTGAAAAGTAATTTTAACCGTACTTACCAGTAACTTGAATTTCCTTACATAGGCTAACATTGACTGGTTTCACTTGGAAATTCTTCTAAGTGTGGAGTTTTGGAACTTTAAAATATTCCTCTAAAATCAGCCGAAATACGAATTCCGATTTACTCACCTGTTATCAGGAGAGACCTCAGTGCTGCATCTTTCAGCCCAGTACTGATCCTCAAAAGTAATTTTAACCGTACTTACCGGTAACTTGAATTTCCTTCATAGGCTAACATTGACTGGTTTCACTTGGAAATTCTTCTAAGTGTGGAGTTTTGGAACTTTAAAATATTCCTCTAAAATCAGCCGAAATACGAATTCCGATTTACTCACCTGTTATCAGGAGAGACCTCAGTGCTGCATCTTTCAGCCCAGTACTGATCCTCAAAAGTAATTTTAACCGTACTTACCGGTAACTTGAATTTCCTTCATAGGCTAACATTGACTGGTTTCACTTGGAAATTCTTCTAAGTGTGGAGTTTTGGAACTTTAAAATATTCCTCTAAAATCAGCCGAAATACGAATTCCGATTTACTCACCTGTTATCAGGAGAGACCTCAGTGCTGCATCTTTCAGCCCAGTACTGATCCTCAAAAGTAATTTTAACCGTACTTACCAGTAACTTGAATTTCCTTCCATAGGCTAACATTGACTGGTTTCACTTGGAAATTCTTCTAAGTGTGGAGTTTTGGAACTTTAAAATATTCCTCTAAAATCAGCCGAAATACGAATTCCGATTTACTCACCTGTTATCAGGAGAGACCTCAGTGCTGCATCTTTCAGCCCAGTACTGATCCTCAAAAGTAATTTTAACCGTACTTACCAGTAACTTGAATTTCCTTCATAGGCTAACATTGACTGGTTTCACTTGGAAATTCTTCTAAGTGTGGAGTTTTGGAACTTTAAAATATTCCTCTAAAATCAGCCGAAATACGAATTCCGATTTACTCACCTGTTATCAGGAGAGACCTCAGTGCTGCATCTTTCAGCCCAGTACTGATCCTCAAAAGTAATTTTAACCGTACTTACCAGTAACTTGAATTTCCTTCCATAGGATATCATTGACTGCTTTTTGCTGAAAAAGTTTCTAAGTGTTGATTTTTGAAACATACAAATATTCCTCTAAAATCAGCCGAAATCCGAATTCAGATTTACTCACCTGTTATCAGGAGAGACCTCAGTGCTGCATCTTTCAGCCCAGTACTGGTCCTGAAAAGTAATTTTAACCGTACTTACCAGTAACTTGAATTTCCTTACATAGGCTAACATTGACTGGTTTCACTTGGAAATTCTTCTAAGTGTGGAGTTTTGGAACTTTAAAATATTCCTCTAAAATCAGCCGAAATACGAATTCCGATTTACTCACCTGTTATCAGGAGAGACCTCAGTGCTGCATCTTTCAGCCCAGTACTGATCCTCAAAAGTAATTTTAACCGTACTTACCGGTAACTTGAATTTCCTTCATAGGCTAACATTGACTGGTTTCACTTGGAAATTCTTCTAAGTGTGGAGTTTTGGAACTTTAAAATATTCCTCTAAAATCAGCCGAAATACGAATTCCGATTTACTCACCTGTTATCAGGAGAGACCTCAGTGCTGCATCTTTCAGCCCAGTACTGATCCTCAAAAGTAATTTTAACCGTACTTACCAGTAACTTGAATTTCCTTCATAGGCTAACATTGACTGCGTTTCACTTGGAAATGTCTTCTAAGTGTGGAGTTTTGGAACTTTACAAATATTCCTCTAAAATCAGCCGAAATACGAATTCCGATTTACTCACCTGTTATCAGGAGAGACCTCAGTGCTGCATCTTTCAGCCCAGTACTGATCCTGAAAAGTAATTTTAACCGTACTTACCGGTAACTTGAATTTCCTTCATAGGCTAACATTGACTGGTTTCACTTGGAAATTCTTCTAAGTGTGGAGTTTTGGAACTTTAAAATATTCCTCTAAAATCAGCCGAAATACGAATTCCGATTTACTCACCTGTTATCAGGAGAGACCTCAGTGCTGCATCTTTCAGCCCAGTACTGATCCTCAAAAGTAATTTTAACCGTACTTACCGGTAACTTGAATTTCCTTCATAGGCTAACATTGACTGGTTTCACTTGGAAATTCTTCTAAGTGTGGAGTTTTGGAACTTTAAAATATTCCTCTAAAATCAGCCGAAATACGAATTCCGATTTACTCACCTGTTATCAGGAGAGACCTCAGTGCTGCATCTTTCAGCCCAGTACTGATCCTCAAAAGTAATTTTAACCGTACTTACCGGTAACTTGAATTTCCTTCATAGGCTAACATTGACTGGTTTCACTTGGAAATTCTTCTAAGTGTGGAGTTTTGGAACTTTAAAATATTCCTCTAAAATCAGCCGAAATACGAATTCCGATTTACTCACCTGTTATCAGGAGAGACCTCAGTGCTGCATCTTTCAGCCCAGTACTGATCCTGAAAAGTAATTTTAACCGTACTTACCGGTAACTTGAATTTCCTTCATAGGCTAACATTGACTGGTTTCACTTGGAAATTCTTCTAAGTGTGGAGTTTTGGAACTTTAAAATATTCCTCTAAAATCAGCCGAAATACGAATTCCGATTTACTCACCTGTTATCAGGAGAGACCTCAGTGCTGCATCTTTCAGCCCAGTACTGATCCTCAAAAGTAATTTTAACCGTACTTACCGGTAACTTGAATTTCCTTCATAGGCTAACATTGACTGCGTTTCACTTGGAAATGTCTTCTAAGTGTTGAGTTTTGGAACATTACAAATATTCCTCTAAAATCAGCCGAAATACGAATTCCGATTTACTCACCTGTTATCAGGAGAGACCTCAGTGCTGCATCTTTCAGCCCAGTACTGATCCTGAAAAGTAATTTTAACCGTACTTACCAGTAACTTGAATTTCCTTACATAGGCTAACATTGACTGGTTTCACTTGGAAATTCTTCTAAGTGTGGAGTTTTGGAACTTTAAAATATTCCTCTAAAATCAGCCGAAATACGAATTCCGATTTACTCACCTGTTATCAGGAGAGACCTCAGTGCTGCATCTTTCAGCCCAGTACTGATCCTCAAAAGTAATTTTAACCGTACTTACCGGTAACTTGAATTTCCTTCATAGGCTAACATTGACTGGTTTCACTTGGAAATTCTTCTAAGTGTGGAGTTTTGGAACTTTAAAATATTCCTCTAAAATCAGCCGAAATACGAATTCCGATTTACTCACCTGTTATCAGGAGAGACCTCAGTGCTGCATCTTTCAGCCCAGTACTGATCCTCAAAAGTAATTTTAACCGTACTTACCAGTAACTTGAATTTCCTTCCATAGGATATCATTGACTGCTTTTTGCTGAAAAAGTTTCTAAGTGTTGATTTTTGAAACATACAAATATTCCTCTAAAATCAGCCGAAATCCGAATTCAGATTTACTCACCTGTTATCAGGAGAGACCTCAGTGCTGCATCTTTCAGCCCAGTACTGGTCCTGAAAAGTAATTTTAACCGTACTTACCAGTAACTTGAATTTCCTTACATAGGCTAACATTGACTGGTTTCACTTGGAAATTCTTCTAAGTGTGGAGTTTTGGAACTTTAAAATATTCCTCTAAAATCAGCCGAAATACGAATTCCGATTTACTCACCTGTTATCAGGAGAGACCTCAGTGCTGCATCTTTCAGCCCAGTACTGATCCTCAAAAGTAATTTTAACCGTACTTACCGGTAACTTGAATTTCCTTCATAGGCTAACATTGACTGGTTTCACTTGGAAATTCTTCTAAGTGTGGAGTTTTGGAACATTAAAATATTCCTCTAAAATCAGCCGAAATACGAATTCCGATTTACTCACCTGTTATCAGGAGAGACCTCAGTGCTGCATCTTTCAGCCCAGTACTGATCCTCAAAAGTAATTTTAACCGTACTTACCGGTAACTTGAATTTCCTTCATAGGCTAACATTGACTGGTTTCACTTGGAAATTCTTCTAAGTGTGGAGTTTTGGAACTTTAAAATATTCCTCTAAAATCAGCCGAAATACGAATTCCGATTTACTCACCTGTTATCAGGAGAGACCTCAGTGCTGCATCTTTCAGCCCAGTACTGATCCTCAAAAGTAATTTTAACCGTACTTACCGGTAACTTGAATTTCCTTCATAGGCTAACATTGACTGGTTTCACTTGGAAATTCTTCTAAGTGTGGAGTTTTGGAACTTTAAAATATTCCTCTAAAATCAGCCGAAATACGAATTCCGATTTACTCACCTGTTATCAGGAGAGACCTCAGTGCTGCATCTTTCAGCCCAGTACTGATCCTCAAAAGTAATTTTAACCGTACTTACCAGTAACTTGAATTTCCTTCCATAGGATATCATTGACTGCTTTTTGCTGAAAAAGTTTCTAAGTGTTGATTTTTGAAACATACAAATATTCCTCTAAAATCAGCCGAAATCCGAATTCAGATTTACTCACCTGTTATCAGGAGAGACCTCAGTGCTGCATCTTTCAGCCCAGTACTGGTCCTGAAAAGTAATTTTAACCGTACTTACCAGTAACTTGAATTTCCTTACATAGGCTAACATTGACTGGTTTCACTTGGAAATTCTTCTAAGTGTGGAGTTTTGGAACTTTAAAATATTCCTCTAAAATCAGCCGAAATACGAATTCCGATTTACTCACCTGTTATCAGGAGAGACCTCAGTGCTGCATCTTTCAGCCCAGTACTGATCCTCAAAAGTAATTTTAACCGTACTTACCGGTAACTTGAATTTCCTTCATAGGCTAACATTGACTGGTTTCACTTGGAAATTCTTCTAAGTGTGGAGTTTTGGAACTTTAAAATATTCCTCTAAAATCAGCCGAAATACGAATTCCGATTTACTCACCTGTTATCAGGAGAGACCTCAGTGCTGCATCTTTCAGCCCAGTACTGATCCTCAAAAGTAATTTTAACCGTACTTACCGGTAACTTGAATTTCCTTCATAGGCTAACATTGACTGGTTTCACTTGGAAATTCTTCTAAGTGTGGAGTTTTGGAACTTTAAAATATTCCTCTAAAATCAGCCGAAATACGAATTCCGATTTACTCACCTGTTATCAGGAGAGACCTCAGTGCTGCATCTTTCAGCCCAGTACTGATCCTGAAAAGTAATTTTAACCGTACTTACCGGTAACTTGAATTTCCTTCATAGGCTAACATTGACTGGTTTCACTTGGAAATTCTTCTAAGTGTGGAGTTTTGGAACTTTAAAATATTCCTCTAAAATCAGCCGAAATACGAATTCCGATTTACTCACCTGTTATCAGGAGAGACCTCAGTGCTGCATCTTTCAGCCCAGTACTGATCCTCAAAAGTAATTTTAACCGTACTTACCAGTAACTTGAATTTCCTTCCATAGGATATCATTGCCTGCTTTTTGCTGAAAAAGTTTCTAAGTGTTGATTTTTGAAACATACAAATATTCCTCTAAAATCAGCCGAAATCCGAATTCTGATTTACTCACCTGTTATCAGGAGAGACCTCAGTGCTGCATCTTTCAGCCCAGTACTGGTCCTGAAAAGTAATTTTAACCGTACTTACCAGTAACTTGAATTTCCTTCTTAGGCTAACATTGACTGGTTTCACTTGGAAATTCTTCTAAGTGTGGAGTTTTGGAACTTTAAAATATTCCTCTAAAATCAGCCGAAATACGAATTCCGATTTACTCACCTGTTATCAGGAGAGACCTCAGTGCTGCATCTTTCAGCCCAGTACTGATCCTCAAAAGTAATTTTAACCGTACTTACCAGTAACTTGAATTTCCTTCATAGGATATCATTGACTGCTTTTTGCTGAAAAAGTTTCTAAGTGTTGATTTTTGAAACATACAAATATTCCTCTAAAATCAGCCGAAATCCGAATTCAGATTTACTCACCTGTTATCAGGAGAGACCTCAGTGCTGCATCTTTCAGCCCAGTACTGGTCCTGAAAAGTAATTTTAACCGTACTTACCAGTAACTTGAATTTCCTTACATAGGCTAACATTGACTGGTTTCACTTGGAAATTCTTCTAAGTGTGGAGTTTTGGAACTTTAAAATATTCCTCTAAAATCAGCCGAAATACGAATTCCGATTTACTCACCTGTTATCAGGAGAGACCTCAGTGCTGCATCTTTCAGCCCAGTACTGATCCTCAAAAGTAATTTTAACCGTACTTACCGGTAACTTGAATTTCCTTCATAGGCTAACATTGACTGGTTTCACTTGGAAATTCTTCTAAGTGTGGAGTTTTGGAACTTTAAAATATTCCTCTAAAATCAGCCGAAATACGAATTCCGATTTACTCACCTGTTATCAGGAGAGACCTCAGTGCTGCATCTTTCAGCCCAGTACTGATCCTCAAAAGTAATTTTAACCGTATTTACCAGTAACTTGAATTTCCTTCCATAGGATATCATTGCCTGCTTTTTGCTTGAAAAAGTTTCTAAGTGTTGAGTTTTGAAACATACAAATATTCCTCTAAAATCAGCCGAAATCCGAATTCTGATTTACTCACCTGTTATCAGGAGAGACCTCAGTGCTGCATCTTTCAGCCCAGTACTGGTCCTGAAAAGTAATTTTAACCGTACTTACCAGTAACTTGAATTTCCTTCTTAGGCTAACATTGACTGGTTTCACTTGGAAATTCTTCTAAGTGTGGAGTTTTGGAACTTTAAAATATTCCTCTAAAATCAGCCGAAATACGAATTCCGATTTACTCACCTGTTATCAGGAGAGACCTCAGTGCTGCATCTTTCAGCCCAGTACTGATCCTGAAAAGTAATTTTAACCGTACTTACCGGTAACTTGAATTTCCTTCATAGGCTAACATTGACTGGTTTCACTTGGAAATTCTTCTAAGTGTGGAGTTTTGGAACTTTAAAATATTCCTCTAAAATCAGCCAAAATACGAATTCCGATTTACTCACCTGTTATCAGGAGAGACCTCAGTGCTGCATCTTTCAGCCCAGTACTGATCCTCAAAAGTAATTTTAACCGTACTTACCAGTAACTTGAATTTCCTTCCATAGGATATCATTGCCTGCTTTTTGCTGAAAAAGTTTCTAAGTGTTGATTTTTGAAACATACAAATATTCCTCTAAAATCAGCCGAAATCCGAATTCTGATTTACTCACCTGTTATCAGGAGAGACCTCAGTGCTGCATCTTTCAGCCCAGTACTGGTCCTGAAAAGTAATTTTAACCGTACTTACCAGTAACTTGAATTTCCTTCCATAGGCTAACATTGACTGGTTTCACTTGGAAATTCTTCTAAGTGTGGAGTTTTGGAACTTTAAAATATTCATCTAAAATCAGCCGAAATACGAATTCCGATTTACTCATCTGTTATCAGGAGAGACCTCAGTGCTGCATCTTTCAGCCCAGTACTGATCCTCAAAAGTAATTTTAACCGTACTTACCAGTAACTTGAATTTCCTTCCATAGGATATCATTGCCTGCTTTTGCTGAAAAAGTTTCAAAGTGTTGATTTTTGAAACATACAAATATTCCTCTAAAATCAGCCGAAATACGAATTCCGATTTACTCACCTGTTATAAGGAGAGACCTCAGTGCTGTATCTTTCAGCCCAGTACTGGTCCTGAAAAGTAATTTTAACCGTACTTACCAGTAACTTATATTTTCTTCCATAGGAATCCATTGTCTGGTTTTCAGCAGAAAAGTTTCAAAGTGTCGATTTTCACAAACTACAAATATTCCTTAAAAATCGCCTGTATGACTTAAACGCATTCTTTCAACTGTTTACAGGAGATGCACCAGTGCTGGATCCAGGATCCAACACTGAGTAAGAAAAAGTAACGATAACAGTTTTTACCTGCTAAGTGAATTTCCTTCCATAGGATAACATTGGTGATTCTATGAGAAAAAGTTTCTAAGTGTCAACTTTTAAAATACAATAATATTCCTTAAAAATCACGACTGTAACCAAAACGCTTTTACTCAACTGTTTACAGGAGATGTAACAGGACTGAATCTAGGATCCAGTCCTGTGGTTAGAAAAGTAATCCATAAAGTAACTAATTGCATTTAACTAGAAATTCACATTGAGCTGAATGTTGCATTGTGTTTGAAAATGTGTTGCCCATTGCAACAACTGTAACTACTGTACTTAAAAGTCTATTGCCTATGTGCAAAGTATTTAAACTAAAGTAATTCATTCTGAGAAAGTATTTTTTGTAATGTAATGTATAATGTAATTACAATGTAATTTAAAAAATAAAATATGTAAAAGAAATTGTTTCTAAAAATGTAGTAAATCAGTATGAAAAAAATTAATATAAAAATTAATACATTTAAAAATTGTCATTTAAAAAACCTTTGAAATTCACTGAAAAAACCGTAGGTTTCAGGCACGTTATAGTTACAAATTAGCATTTTAAAAACCTTTGAAATTCACTGAAAAAACCATAGGTTTCAGACACGTTATAGTTAGAAATTAGCATTTAAAAAACCTTTGAAATTCACTGAAAAAACCAGAGGTTTTAGGGACAGTTATAGTTAGTTGGACATTGCACTCGTACAAAACCCGTGAAATTCCCCCATTATAGTTAGTTCAGCTAACTATAACTCGCGCCCCGCAATGCACTGCTGATGACGTCACATATTACATCACTCATGACATGGTCAGTGACATCACTGATGACATCACTGATGACATCTCAAATGACATCACTGATGACATCATCCACGTGATAATCTGATGCAGCTCCTCACACCCTAATATAACCTTTGATACACCCAATCTAAATTACAGAGTGCCATTCGCAAAACCCAAGACACTCCAACACCAATAACTACATACCCACTCACTGATTCTTAGGTCTACACACACACATCCACTCACTCACCCGTACAGTCACTCATACTTATGGTCACTCAGTACAGGACTATCATATGCACTCTTACTCCTATATAGACACTCAAACACCGCCACTCATCCATAGAGGTACTCACACACCTAGTCAGTCATGCAAATAATTAAACACACTGCCATTTACTCACCTATACAGTTATACACACACCAGCTCACTTAATCATACAAATACTAGCACATTGTTACGCTCTTATACAATCACTGATACAAGCACACACTCATCCATACAGCCACTATCACAATCACTCACTCTCGCTTATAGCTATTTATATACTCCAATACACATATATACTGCCTTTCACATATTTAGTTACTCACACATGTACCACTGGGACATACATTCACTCACTAACACACTCTTACACACACTTACCCACCCATACAGTCTATCACAGATGCACTCTTGAAACCATCCACCCAGTGAATCACCCACTCACACATCTATGCACAGTCACACACACCCCATCCACACAAACACTCAGGCACCCATACAGATACTCATAGAACCAATAAATAACCCATATAGACACTCATGTAGCTATTCGCAAATCCATGCATCCACTTACACACCAACAGACGGATACAGACATTCACACAGTTTAGTCACTAACCCATGCATTCAGTAAGATACGTTTAATCACTCACTTGTAGAGTCAGTCACGCACATACTAAATCATCCATTCAGACACTTATACACCCACTCATTCTTCAATACGCCTTTCCCTATATATATTAAACATATTTAAACTTTACAGAAACACACAGTCACTGGATGATGTCATCAGTGATGTCATTTGAGATGTCATCAGTGATGTCATCAGTGATGTCACTGACCATGTCATGAGTGATGTAATATGTGACGTCATCAGCAGTGCATTGCGGGGCGCGAGTTATAGTTAGCTGAACTAACTATAACGGGGAATTTCACGGGTTTTGTACGAGTGCAATGTCCAACTAACTATAACTGTCCCTAAAACCTCTGGTTTTTTCAGTGAATTTCAAAGGTTTTTAAATGCTAATTTCTAACTATAACGTGTCTGAAACCTATGGTTTTTTCAGTGAATTTCAAAGGTTTTTAAAATGCTAATTTGTAACTATAACGTGCCTGAAACCTATGGTTTTTTCAGTGAATATATATATATATATATATATATATATATATATATATATATATATATATATATTCATTACCTACTTGCGGTCGCCAGTAGAGAGTTATAGTTAGGACCACGTTTCCATAGGAAAAGCATTTTTTGACTTGCCTATATCTTTGGTGCCCTTTGACGAATCTATATGAAATTTCCCCAAAAAGTACTCCGGTGAATCTTGTTCTGCATAGAAAGTTTCCAGGTGATCCATGAATTGGGGGCTGAGAAAAAGGGGGGGGTCAAAAAAGTGCGTTTCCCATTTTAATTCCCATAGGACCTTTAGTCGAGTCTGCAGCCTGAAGCACTAGACGGAATTTCACCAAATTTGGCAGAAAGGTCGATTTAGTTACCCAGATCACACTTTCAGTTATTTGGTGTAAATCTGTTCAGTAGTTGTTGAGAAATTACAGACAACCGAGTCAGTGATATGTGTGTCTGCAGTGACTTCGCGAATAATAATGAGCTCGTGTAGGGAAATGCAGAGCTCTGAATGGCTGCCAACACTTCAACCAGGAAGTGTTGGCAGCCATCTTCAGCCGAGACCCACATAAAAGCCTGAAAAAAAGAAAAGGATGCAGGGTATAAATACCCTGACCCCTCAGCTTTGGTCTTGGAGTTCCTCTGGAATGCTGACAGGGCATAAAATAATTTTTTGAATAAAAAATAATTTGCGCCGAAATTTGTGAATTTGCAGCAATTAATTTTTTTTCTAAAACCAAGTGTGGAGTCCTGTGTTTGTTTACAGTCCAGGTGGCATGTAGGCTTTTTTTTTTTTTTAAAGTAGGGGGGCGCATCGAGTCCCCCTCCTTAGGCATAGTTATGCCCCGGGGATCACGACCTCCCCGTAGCTTATTATTAATAACGTGGGGGGCTGCTCAGACCCCTCAGGCCCCGGTATCACCACCTCCCTGGGGCTACTTGTTAAACATTGGGGGAGGTTTGTGGACGCCCTGGGCCCAGGAACATCACTTCCCTGGGGCTGTTTTCAAAATGAGGCGGGGCTGCCACCTCCCCAGGATTATTTTTATAAATCTAGTTGGGGGGCCACACAGTATCCCCCCATGCATGGGAACCACCACCTCCCTGGGGCTTTCACTTTTTAAAAAGAAGGAGGGGAGCCACATAAGGACCAGGGGACTAGCTGCTCCCTGGGGTAGCTTGTTCTGAAGAAAGGAGGGTGGCCATGCGGGCCCCCCTCCTGGAGCCATAGATGGCCCTTGGAATCACCACCCTCCAGGGCCGGCTCCTGCTATGTCCTGGGGTTCCTACATCTAGGACACAGCTGTTTGCTGTGGCTTGGCAGGAGCTTCCGCCAAGTCAAAGCAAACACTCTGCTTCCAGCAAGTGAGAGCAGTGAAAAAACTCTTGCTTGCTGAAAGTGGAGCATTCGTCTGTTTCCCTGCCTGCTGTCAAGCGAGCAGGGAAACAGACAAATTGCTTTCACACACTGGGGCTGCATTTTTAGCAGCTCCCTGCGTGTGAAAGCAATGCTGACTCCCTGACTGCGGGGGCCTTGATGCTCCCCCCATGGTCCTAGTGCAGAGTGGGTGCCCTGGGGCACACGGAGAACTATGACCGAGCCCCAAGTTATGATGTCCCCAGGACTGAAATCGGCCCGAGTAGGGTGGCCACAAAGCACCCCTCCAGCAATGGAATAAGGCAGGGCCCTGGGGGATGGGGTCTCAGGGGCAGAAATCAGCCCAGGGAAGGGGGCTGCGCGGACTTCTCCCCCATTGCAAAAAGGCCAGGCCCCAGGGGATGGGGTCCCTGGGCCGCAATCGGCTAGGGGCTGCACAGCCCCCATCCCCTATTAAATAAAAGAATAAAATGGCCAGGCCCCTATGGATGGGGACCCCAAGGCCGAAATTGGCCAGGTAGGGAGGCCATGCAACCCCTCCCGCATTAGAGTAAGGCCAGGCCCTGGGGATGGGGTACCTGGGGCTGAAATCAACCCAGGGAGGCAAGTTGCAATGCCTCCCTCCCACTTTGCAAAAATGCCAGGCTCTGGGGGATGGAGTCCATAGTAAAACAAATAATGGCTGGGCCCACGTGGATGGTGTTCCCAGGGCTTAAATTGGCCCGGTAGGGTTGCCACGTGGCCCCCTTTCCCCATTAGAATAAGGCTAGGCCTCGGGGATGGATTCCCCGGGGTCAAAATTGGCACAGGGAGGGGGGGTGTGGCCCACCTCCCCATTGCAAAAAGGCAAGGCCCCGCGGAATGGAGTCCCAGGGCTGAATTTTGCTGGAGGAAGGGGGCACATAGCCCCCACCCCTATTAAAAGAAAATAATAAAATTGATGGGCCCCCATGGATGGGAAACCCAGGGCCAAAATCGGCCAGGGGAGCGGGCCTGCGGGCACCCCTCCCCTATTAAATAAAAAAATAATAAAAAGGCCAGGACCCAGGGAATGGAGTCGCTGGGGTCAAAATTGGCCCATGGATGGAGGGCCACGTGGCCCCTCTCCCCCATTGGAATAAGGCCAGGCCCCGTAGGATGAGAAGCACTTACTTTTGTAAAGTGCAAATCATCCAAGTGTCTTTTCTCTGCATTTCCACCATGAAAACGTATCCGTTAAGGAGGTATTTGCATTCTTACTTTTCTCATGTGCAAAATCTCATATAGTGCCTGTGACAAGGGGGTTCTTTCTTGACATCTGTTGCTGAGACCAGAGATCATGTTCTAAACTTTCACAAACTAGAACTTGCCTACACGCCCCACCCATTTGGCCCTGCCCCATATATATTAACGGTATGCAACGTCTTCCACCCTTTTCCCAGGATGATGGGCAGCTCACTAAAAGAATCCCCCAGCTCGTTTCCCATCCATTTTGGAAATGCGTTCCTCATCCCTAGCAATACGATTGCATCTCCCCCACATAAAGAAGCACTTGCTTCTGCAAATTACAAATCATCCAAATGTGTTTACTGTGCAGTTCCACTTTCTAAAGTTATATGGTGAAGACGCTTGAGGAACAGTCACATTGGGAAAGTTACAGACATGCAAGGTCACTGGAGACATTTTCTCGGTGCCCTTTACTCAGTTGTAGTGTAGGAGATGCACTATACATTTACCCAATGAGGTAGCACTTACTAATTAGCAAGGAGAAAGTACTCCAATTGGATAGTGGTGTAGCACCAAATGATGGCCTCTTCTGGGATAAAACTGGAAGTATGTAAACTTGCCTACAAGCCCCCCCATTTGGCCCGCCCCATATACATTAGCAGTATGCAACGTCTTCCTGCCCTTTGCCCAGGAGGATGCACAGCTTACTGAAAGGCCCCCAAGCGCATCCCACCAATTTTGGAGACAGGGTCTTTATGCATAGCAATACGATCGCATCTCCACTAAACAAAGAAGCACTTCTGCTAAGTACAAATAATTCAAGTGTGTTTTCTCTGCAGTGATGTCATTTGAGATGTCATCAGTGCTGTCACTGACCATGTCATGAGGGATGTAATATGTGAGGTCAGAAGCAGTGTATTGCGGGGCATAAGTTATAGTTAGCTCAGGTAACTATAACTGCAATATTTCTCTGGTTTTGTATGAGTGAAACGTGAGCCTAACTATAACGTCCCTGTTACTTTTGTTTTTTCTGTGAATTTCTAAACTTTTTTATTTTATTTCCTAACTATAACGTCCCTGTAACCTTTGGTTTTTTATTGACTGGGTGTGTGGGTCTGTGAGTGGGTGTGGGAGGGGCTGTGTGGGTGTGTGAGTAGGCGTGTGAGAGTTTTTCTGGGTCTTTGAGTGGGAGTGGGAGTTGTGTTGGTGTGGGATTGGTTTTGTGAGTCTGGGAGTGGGTGTGTGAGTGGCTATGTGGGTTTGTGAGTGGTTGTGTAAGTAGTTGTGTGATATATATATATATATATATATATATATATATATATATATATATATATATATATATATACTTGAGCTTTTGACCGGGAGAACTGAACATTTAGCATCATGCTGACAAAAAATCCGTGACTGTTTTCCATTTGGGTTTATTGTAATGTGAAATGCACAGGAAACTGCAGTGAGCAACTTACAACTGTTGCCAAAAGAATGTGAACTGTCCTTGAATATCAGCACTTACCTGTATTCCCTGGTGCATTTTGGGAATTGTATGCCTATCAGTCACGTGACTTAAGATACATCTATAAAATGTATGCACATATGCACTTGGCTTTTCCGCTTCCTTTCCGTGATCAAGGCAAACGCCGAAACATGTAGGAGTTAAGGAAGCTTTTGTGTTGCACAGCCCTGGACTAAAGCAACTTGTCTCCAGAAACGGGCCTCTGTTGTTGTTTTGTTATATGTTATATATATATATATATACCACAAAAACAGAGTTGCCCCTGAAGGAGAGCCCAACACGAGTGTAAATACTTCACTTCTTTATTGGAGGCTGACACGGTAGTGAGCATGAAATCGCCAGTCCTTTTCCAGCCAACGCGTTTCGGGCTGCTTGCCCTTTGTCATAGGCTGCTTAAGAGTTGGCAAGGCAAATGAGCGCACCTTTGTTCCATAAGTACCCGCCCCAGTGGGCGTGACCGCTCCCGCGGCCTTCTGGTACCTGTAGTGTGCTTAGTGTTCCTCTCATGAGTTTGACTTGTGCTCATAGTTCAAAAAAAGTTGCAATGCCCCAGTGGGTTGACGAACACTCATGCCACAACTGCCACTGCCACAATGAACACCTCCAACAGGAAACCTCTCGTCCCGTCGAGTGCGCACCGGTTGGTGCAATCTCAGGTCTGCTACTGTGCAGAGGGGCTCTCCCACGGCTGAGCCAGCCGTATTAAATACCACAAAAACAGAGTTGCCCCTGAAGGAGAGCCCAACACGAGTGGAAATACTTCACTTCTTTATTGGAGGCTGACACTGTAGTGAGCATGGAATCGCCAGTCTCTTTCCAGCCGACGCGTTTCGGGCTGCTTGCCCTTTGTCATAGGGTGCTTAAGAGTTGGCAAGGCAAATGAGCGCACCTTTGTTCCATAAGTACCCGCCCCAATGGGCGTGACCGCTCCCGCGGCCTTCTGGTACCTGTAGTGCGCTTAGTGTTCCTCTCGTGAGTTTGACTTGTGCTCATAGTTCAAAAAAGTTGCAATACCCCAGTGGGTTGACGAATACTCATGCCACAACTGCCGCTGCCACAATGAACACCTCCAACAGGAAACCTCTCGTCCCGTCGAGTGCGCACCGGTTGGTGCAATCTCAGGTCTGCTACTGTGCAGACGGGCTCTCCCACGGCTGGGCCAGCCGTATTAAATACCACAAAAACAGAGTTGCTCCTGAAGGAGAGCCCAACACAAGTGGAAATACTTCACTTCTTTATTGGAGGCTGGCACGGTAGTGAGCATGGAATCGCCAGTCCTTTTCCAGCCGACGCGTTTCGGGCTGCTTGCCCTTTGTCATAGTATTTCCACTGAGGTGGAGAGGCAGGGTGTTCCAGGTCTTGCTGGAAAGGCGGGAGAAGGATCTTCCTACAGTTTTGCTCTTGTGGATCCATGGGACGGTGGCTAGGGCCAGTTGGGCAGGGCAAATGTGTCTGGTGGGTACTTGGAATAAGAGGTAGTGGTTCAGATATGCAGGTCCTGCGTTGTGGAGAGCTTTGTCAGCTTGTGTGAGGAGTTTGAAAGTGATTCTTTTGTTGACTGGAAGCCGGTAGAGTTCTCGAAGGTGTTAAGTGATGTGGCTGTGACAGGAGATGTTGAAGATCAGTCTGGCTGCGGAATTTTGAATGTTCTGTGGTTTCCTGATCAGTTTCTGGGTTATGCCGGTGTAGAGTGCATTGCCGTAATCAAGTCTGCTGGTGATAATCGCGTGAGTGACCGTCTTTATGGATTCTGTGGGGAACCACCTGAATGTCTTTCAAAGCAGGCTGAGCGTGTGGAAGCAAGATGAGGATACAGCGTTGATCTGGTGGTTCACTGTGAGCGAGAAGTCCAGTATGATGCTGATGTTGCGTGTGTTGTCCATTGGTGTGGGGAGATCCCAGTGCGGCAGGCCACCAGGGGTTATCCCAGGCTGAGGAGGTGGGTCCCAGGATGAGTACTTTGGTCTTGTCCGTGTTGAGCTTGAGACAGCTATCTTTCATCCAGGTGGCAACGGCCTTCATCCCGCTATGCAGGAAGATTCTGGCAGCTATGGGTTCATTGATGAGGGAGAAGATCAGCTGAGTGTCATCGGCGTAGGAGACGACACGTAAAAGATATAAAGCAATTACTTTTTTACGGTCTCAGTATTCGCCCGCGAGAGGTCCTGGAGAGGAAGCACACCCTAAGGAAGGATTGTGATTGGTTCATATGGATGTAATTTATTTAGAAGAAGAAGAAGATTCCATCCTTTTTGCCTAATTTCACTATTGGATTTTGGTGAGAGCAGACATATTTGGCTTGTGCTCCTTTCATGTTTGTCTTTTGCCACAAAGAAGTCTTCATCAGATTCTGATGGACAACCGGGAGCAACTGCACCAGCTCAGCCATCTCAGACTCCTAAAAAATCCTTGGTGTGGCAATTCTTTGATATGTGACAGAATAGCAAGAAAGTTACTGTAAAGTATTGTTATGTACCCTAACCTAGGCCTAAGTAGCTGAATAACTGTAGATTGGTTTCCTTGAAACTAGCCTCATTTATTATGCATGAGGATTCATAGTAAAATGTCCTGAACATGACGTACATAACAGGATTAACATACTCTGTACAAAAGTCATCGCTATCTTCATCCTAGAGAAACAGGGCGACTTTGCATAGTTACAATTATTGATTTAGGCTCATCTACATAATCGTACTAACAACATATCGATCGTGGTAGAACCCCGAGGCTACCTTGTTGGTATAAAAGAACCACACCTTCCCTAGGTAGCTAGAGGAGATGCTTCCACGCTGACACAAGACACGGAGGTCCCTGCATGCTGAAGCGTCAACACGCAGTTGTCTGACATCCCTTGTAGGGTGTCCAACTTGTGACTAAGACAGGGTCCTTCATTCTCTCCCATCAGGTAATGGGGTTGGCTCTTTCCTAGGGGATTCTTAGCTTGACACCCACGTGCATGTTCGGTACACTTAGGTACACTTAGGTAGGGTCCGCATTATAGGAGTACGCTTGATTACTGTCATGTTTATATGACTGCATTTATTTTATTCACTGTTTTAGCACCATGGTAGAATTCTACCTTCTATTTACTCTGTTGGTGCTTTTAATCTCTTACATAAGCTCCTGTCTATTGATTGTCACAGCAAATATGTTTTATACTAGAATGACGCTGGTTCAATAAATGCTCATTGAAAACGTCCCCAGCGTTTATTCTGTGTATCTCCCTGAGACTAAGTGAGCATGATTGACTGAGCGAAAAGCACTGTACTGTTTCCATGATCCCTGAAGGGTCAAGGATTGTCATGTTCAATGGTTGCCAGAAACTATTCGCTCCTTGGTAAGGTTAGGTGGCTTATGGTGGCACTGTGAGCTAGCTGGTCTATAGGCTGACAAATCCTGTGGGGGTGTCCAGAATCAGTCTAGACACCAATCCCGTAGTTTATTTTGTCCAACAAATGCGCAGATCCTATGTAGTTTTACGAACGACACGACGTGGCGTCGCCAACGTTAGTTTGGGTCTTATTTAACGGTCAAATATGAGTAGTTCAGTCGTGCTTTCTCAGAGACCTCTACTCACATTTAACCAGAGACGTCTGGAGTGGGAAGGGAAATATGCGTCAGCTGAGTAGGTAAAACCAATGTATTGGCTGTAGGTTTTTCAAGCTTGAAGGATTATTATTTCCCACACTGTGCAAAACCTTATCTCATTTCCTTACTACTTCCACCCACAATGTCTGTCCATGAAGACGGCGTTGCGAATGCAGGGGAAGAAGATCAGGAAGTTCCTCTTAACATTACAGAAAATTGCAGACATGCAGTTACTATGAAATTATTACAATACGGCATCCCAGCAACGGGTGGTGGTGTTACCTTCATGAGAGAGGCACAAGAAGCATTCAGAACAAAGGTTTTCTATTCTAGGGTCAAAATCCCCCCTGCAGATGCTTGCACAGATTTTTTTCATACTTACATTGAAGATAACCCACCTGAAGAATACTTTCCATACGTGGGTGTAGAAGTCCTGTTAACATACCAAGAGCATATTAATTGGTTTAAAGGCGCCATCCCCCACATCACAACAAATGTAAGACTCAGTCCACTCAGCAGAGAAGAAGTGACCTGGCTGGTCCTAGAAGCATACACACCGTATCCAGAGATTGATACATTGCCAGCAGTAGAATTACGTACACTTTACAGAAATGTAGTAAAACTATACAGACGCCTTATACAGTTTGTAATGCGAACACTTACAATTCAACCTGCACGGATTACTCAAGCTGGTCAACCTCAAATGACTACGACAAATAGCAGCCCACAAACGCTAAACGCGATTATGGGAAGAATGCCCACTAAACGTGAGCAAATGGCGTTCTGGATAGCACAGAAAATGGCACCGCTTGAAGCAGTATTTCCCCTTACGGGCCCACAGGAAAAACACAGAATATTAACAATTTGCTTGCCAATGGGAATAGCTCCCTCGATAGAGGATTGTACCACTTGGGATACAGTTTTCATTGCTGTTTATACCAGAACTCATGGTACCCCCTCAAAAGCAGTTATTCCAAATGTATTGAAATAAATACAGAATGAGTACGGAGCAGAACCTGCCCTGAACTTGGGGATGAAACTGATGGAAAACAGGCATAATATCGCATGCGTTACATCGCATGCTTTTACAACATGGTCGTTACAACGACCGCGTTGTTACAACGCGAGCCATTACATCGCAAGTCGTTTCAACGACATGGTGTAGGGGACGCACTGGTGTTGGATTTACAATCCAACACCTTCCCTGCTGTTGCACAAACTGGAGTTGGAATAGTAAATTATACTACTCCTAAGTCCAGCGTGCCCCCTACAGCAAGTCGTTGAAACGACTTGCGATGTAATAGTTCTCGTTGTAACAATGCGGTCATTGTAACAAGTGCATTATAAAGGCATGCGATGTAATGCATGCGATGCAAAGGAATGTATTCGAAACTGATGGGCAAATTTGTCCAGATATTAGCAAATATGTTAGGTAACATAAAAGGGGAAGCAGCAGCGGTGGCTATATGCCAACACCTGAGGCAAGTCACTCCTGCACAACAGGAGCAAGAACTACCTAAGATTATTGAAGAAACCTATGCTTCGCTGGGTAGAGATAACTTGGGAGCTAGACCCGGTAAACCACAAATTACAGATAATCCTGCAAAGGATAACTCAAAGCAAGCACCCAATTCTTCTAAAAAGAAATGGGATAACAAACAATCAAAAAATAATAAGCAGATTGCATCACGAGGTGGGTTTCCTCAGCAGGAGCCTTCTGAAAAAAGATATAATCTTAGACACAGTGATAATATTAAAAAACCTGACAGGTATCAGGATACTGTTATAGCAAACAAATGATGGACGGAATGCTGACAATGCAAACATTCTCCCCCAGTCAAAAGATCTGGGTTAAATCCATCGTTCTTTTGCCCATTACGCCACCCCAGTTTGGACCCAGCCATATGCAAATCAGTCTTGACCCTGTGCACCATGGGAACAGTCCAGACCAAACTGCCAGGCCAGGTCCTCCCTGGACCGGAAACAAGCATCCTGGGACCGGTTTCAGGGTATGTCACCCTTCTTCAGCCAGGCTAGCTTGAATCCAGTAGCACAGTGAGCAAGGGACCCACGTCTGGGCATACCCATCCCACTTAGGGCAAAAAGTGTTACAGCAAACAAATGATGGACGGAATGCTGACAATGCAAACATTCTCCCCCAGTCAAAAGATCTGGGTTAAATCCATCGTTCTTTTGCCCACTACGCTACACCAGTTTGGACCCAGCCATATGCAAATCAGTCTTGACCCTGTGCCCCATGGGAACAGTTCAGACCAAACTGCCAGGCCAGGTCCTCCCTGGACCGGAAACAAGCATCCTGGGACCAGTTTCAGGGTATGTCACCCTTCTTCAGCCAGGCTAGCTTGAATCCAGTGGCACAGTTAGCAAGGGACCTACGTCTGGGCATACCCATCCCACTTAGGGCGAAAAGTGTTACAGCAAACAAATGATGGACGGAATGCTGACAATGCAAACATTCTCCCCCAGTCAAAAGATCTGGGTTAAATCCATCGTTCTTTTGCCCACTACGCCACCCCAGTTTGGACCCAGCCATATGCAAATCAGTCTTGACCCTGTGCCCCATGGGAACAGTCTAGACCGAACTGCCAGGCCAGGTCCTCCCTGGACCGGAAACAAGCATCCTGGGACCGGTTTCAGGGTATGTCACCCTTCTTCAGCCAGGCTAGCTTGAATCCAGCGGCACAGTGAGCAAGGGACCCACATCTGGGCATACCCATCCCACCTAGGGCGAACAGTGTTACAGTAAACAAATGATGGACGGAATGCTGACAATGCAAACATTCTCCCCCAGTCAAAAGATCTGGGTTAAATCCGTCGTTCTTATGCCCAATACGCCACCCCAGTTTGGACCCAGCCATATGCAAATCAGTCTTGACCCTGTGCCCCATGGGAACAGTCCAGACTGAACTGCCAGGCCAGGTCCCCCCCTGGACCGGAAACAAGCATCCTGGGACTGGTTTCAGGGTATGTCACCCTTCTTCAGCCAGGCTAGCTTGAATCCAGTGGCACAGTGAGGAAGGGACCCACGTCTGGGCATACCCAATCCACTTAGGGCGAAAAGTGTTACAGCAAACAAATGATGGACGGAATGCTGACAATGCAAACATTCTCCCCCAGTCAAAAGATCTGGGTTAAATCCATCGTTCTTTTGCCCACTACGCCACCCCAGTTTAGACCCAGCCATATGCAAATCAGTCTTGACCCTGTGCCCCATGGGAACAGTCTAGACCGAACTGCCAGGCCAGGTCCTCTCTGGACCGGAAACAAGCATCCTGGGACCGGTTTCAGGGTATGTCACACTTCTTCAGCCAGGCTAGCTTGAATCCAGTGGCACAGTGAGCAAGGGACCCACGTCTGGGCACACCCATCCCACTTAGGGCGAAAAGTGTTACAGCAAACAAATGATGGACGGAATGCTGACAATGCAAACATTCTCCCCCAGTCAAAAGATCTGGGTTAAATCCATCGTTCTTTTCTCCACTACGCCACCCCAGTTTGGACCCAGCCATATGCAAATCAGTCTTGACCCTGTGCCCCATGGGAACAGTCCAGACCGAACTGCCAGGCCAGGTCCTCCCTGGACCGGAAACAAGCATCCTGGGACCGGTATCAGGGTATGTCACCCTTCTTCAGCCAGGCTAGCTTCAATCCAGTGCCACAGTGAGCAATTGTTGTTTTTGCATTTGTCAAGGATGCTTGTTTCCAGTCCAGGGAGGACCTGGCCTGGCAGTTCGGGCTGGACTGTTCCCATTGGGCACAGGGTCAAGACTGATTTGCATATGGCTGGGTTCAAACAGGAATGGCATGGTGAGCAAAAAAACGATGGATTTAGGCCCAGATCTCTGTACTGGGGTGAATGTATGACATTGTTCTGCATTATGTCCATCAATTGTTGTTTTTGCATTTGTCACCCCGAGTGGGACGGGTATGCCCAGACATGGTTCCCGTGCTCTCCATGCACTGGAGTCAAGCTATCCTGGCTGAAGAGGGGTGAAACCCCGAAACCGGTCCTAGAATGCTTGTTTCCAGTCCAGGGAGGACCTGGCCTGGCAGTTCGGGCTGGACTGTTCCCATTGGGCACAGGGTCAAGACTGATTTGCATATGGCTGGGTTCAAGCTGGAATGGCATGGTGAGCAAAAAAACGATGGATTTAGGCCCAGATCTCTGTACTGGGGTGAATGTATGACATTTTTCTGCATTCTGTCCATCAATTGTTGTTTTTGCAGGTATCAGGATACTGATACACGCTCCTCTCGTTCCTTTCAGAGTTCATCAAAAAATTTGGGAAGGATGGTCAGAACACAGATCAGAAGAGCGAATCAAGCCAAAAGACACACATCGGACTTCAGACTACATTGAGCTATCAAGTGAAGGAAAAATCGAGGCAGTTAATTCTTTAGAAAAATGTGCGCTGCTCCAACCTCCAAAGATTCTGAAAGGTTTACAATAGATTTTAGGATTCCTAAATTTTGGCAAAGCATATATTTTGGATTACGCAGAAAGGGTTAAACTTTTCTACGCCCTAATCAGACCTGATTTTTCAGTCCAACATTGGACACAGGAGCACACAGAAATTCTGTGTTCCGTACAAGCTGACATGATAGCTTCCAAACACTTACAAACATGTGTAAATACCACTAATTTGGTGATCCGTGTAGTCACAGGTCAATCAGGGTACACTTACCTCAACTTTAATGAAGGCAAAACAGTACCCATAGCATACAAAGCACATTTGTACACAAATGTTGAAATTAATTTTGCATACACAGAAAAGATGCTGACAGCAGTACAAACTGCTGTAGTGAGAGAAAGAGCACTGCTACAGGGGAAACGCATAATTGTCGTGACTCCAGTACCAACCTTAGAGGCTTTTACCAAAGCAAGCGTTCGAAACAGAAAAGCACTGCATCCGCGATGGATACAATGGGCTAATTCTCTCACTGCAACAGATGTAGACTATAAATTTGATTGTGCATTAAAAGCACAAGCATTCCTGCAGTACGAACAAGAATATCCTCTCCCGAATGAAATAATGCCTTTAGATCAGTATGAATACATCATTTACACTGACGGATCTGCCCAGCCTGCCATAGGAAGGAAGGAGCAATACAGCGCAGCATGTGCGATTGTGAAGGAACGCATGCAGGATGGCAAGTTCCGTCCTAGCAATACACAGACGCAGTTTCTAAGATATTGCACGGCACAGGTGGCAGAACTAAAAGTCCACACAACACAGACCAGGGACTAACAGAATCATAAATCGTGATGGGTAATAGGTGAGGGGGTTGTTTGGTATAAGGCTGGGCACAAACAGTGTGTGTAAAACTGCCCTCACACACAGCAAGCTGTGTCATGCTTCATCATAGGGCCTGCTAAACACACCCCGCGCTAGCCAACGCTGGAGGTGGAGCAATAGGGAGGGGGAAACAAACACACAACATAAAAAGTGAACAAATCGTGTGGGATCAGGAAGGTGAAAAAATGTGGCAGAGAATAATTTAAAAGCTGGTAACAGTGTGTCCCTACTCTGTCTTTAATGGTGGGTACACTGTCCAGACACAGACCGTGGTCCTCATCGGACCAGTGGATGGTGGTAATGGCTACTAGTGAACAGAGCCCTACCCCCCCACTCTGCTAAAATGTCGACATGTTTCAGCCGAATGGAACTACTACCCCGGCTTTCTTCAGGACTTTCACCTGAACAATCCCAACAAGGATAAAGTCCCTACCTCCTTATAATCCAGGGGTAAGGAAAAACAGGCACCTTGTTTTAGTGCACACTCTGGTACAGGGAGTGGTGGAGCCCCTTGCTCTCAATGAGGAACCTGTAGAGGATAAAATCAAGAAAAAGCACAAAAAGAAGTGAGGTGCAGGGTGCAAAGGTGCTGTGCCCTGCCTCATGACCCAACCAATCGATGTGAAGGGTGACCCCCCCCACACAGAACACATACATACATAATCCATAAATAGTATAAAATACCCAAGGTCACATTAAATATATCATGATCCTTAATGCATCTAGCCAAATTGGCAAAAACGTGTTGCACTACCCCTATGAAGTACTCGGTGGTTATGCCCTGGTGAATTGGTCATAAAAACATAACACTATGGTATATCATAATGTGAAAATATAGTCAAGCGTCTATGTGCAACGCAACATACTCCCCATGACTATATCCAAATCAAAAACAGAGATTTCCTTCAATAGGAGGCACCATCCATCCAGTTCCATTCCTGGAATCTTACCGAGTTTATTTTAAGGTCAAACTCGAACTGGCGGAGAGGTGCAAGTAGCTCCCTGTTGTCACACTCTAGGTTTCGACAGGGAAAAATACAAGAGAGAGAGTCGAAAAATGCAAATTGAGTCACAAAAAGGAAAGCAGGAAAATCTTATGCATGGTAGCGGAAATAACAGATCAAACTACGGGCCCTCGGGAACAACGTTACAAGTCCACGTGGTTTCAGAAGGCTCAATCGGGACCATTTCATAATGGGACTGCCGAGAAAAACTCAAGATGGCCCAAGAGAGTAAAAATATATAATCTATCGTGCGTAGAGCAGAGTAATGTTGGGGCGTTGACGCGCTCTCGTAATCTACCCAGTAAGTCAATTTCCCTTGTAAAGTACAAACCGGGCATTAAAGAGACTAGCGCACGTCGCATGACCCGCCAACAAACCAGCTCATCCCCACTCACTTCGTCAAGGTGAGCTAGCATCCGCCACCTAAAAGCACTCCCAGCACCGTGTAGAGTGTCTCGTAGGCGTTCCATCCATCATTACATAGGCAGTGAGGGAAGCGTCCACCACGCATGCGCTTTTGCGTGGTGTGCGTGTAACAACTAGAACGTCACCCCCTCGGCCATATTGGAAGTAGCAAATGACGAGTATTTACAATCGAGGAAAAATCCTGGGAGTCAGGGTAGAGATCTACTCTCAGCACAAAGGAGAGGACAGTAAACACAGGAAAAATAGGCAATTGATACTTAAGAGTTTAGGCTGTTCCAGGGAATATCATCATTCAGGCCGCTGATGTGACTGCGTAACCTGTAAACCCATCTTTGTTCCCTCATGAACAGCGCTCTCTCAGGTTTGCAATGCGTAATGTCAATATAGGGCTTGTCTATGACAGTCCAGAAAAAATCATCAGCCAAATGATTTTTTTCTTTGAAATGCGTGGTAAGTCGACTAACAGATCTCTGGCATCTGAAGGTAGACCTGTGTTCCATTATTCTGACCTTTACCTTCCTCGTGGTCATGCCTATGTAAATGAGCTCACATGAACATTTGATTAAGTAAATAACATACATGGAGTTACAATTTGTGTGTTTTCTTTGT
The DNA here is from genome assembly GCA_963921515.1 of Calotriton arnoldi. Classification (NCBI taxonomy): domain Eukaryota; kingdom Metazoa; phylum Chordata; class Amphibia; order Caudata; family Salamandridae; genus Calotriton; species Calotriton arnoldi. The sequence continues at coordinate 665,458 of CAWUFW010009682.1, forward strand.
TCCCACGAGTAGGGGAGGCCAATGTCTATGGTTTTGGTATTCGCAGTCAGATGGCATACATCACAAGACCCACATCTCGTGTGACCCGTGACAGGTGGTAAGAGAAACCCAGGTCGACTAGCCCGGGCCGCAATGTTAGTACCCTGAAACTGGGGCCTGGGTCTGGTATGAACTAGGAGATCCTTGATGTTATTGCTCCTTTTATAGGAAAATAATGGTTTATCCAAGTTCAGTCCGTTGGAATTAAGGATTCGCTAATGTCGTGTAATGATTTTCTGGATGTGATTGGAGGCTGTGTTAAAGGTAGTTACACAGATAGGCCTGACAGTAGATGTTTTAATGACTGTTTCTAACAGAGCCTCACGATTGCAGTTGGCAGCTCTCTTGTTCGCTCTCTTTACAATCCTACTGGGGTAGTTCCTCCGAATGAGTTTATTGTGTAAAGCCCGGGATTCTGACCTAAATTCATCTGTGTCAGAACAATTCCGGCGAAGGTGCAGAAATTCTCCCACCGGGAGATTCTCCCTGAGGGATCTGGGGTGAAAGCTGCTGAATGATAGTAGACTGTTTCTATCGGTGGTTTTGTGAAACATTTTAGTTTCAAGACCGCCCCTATGTGGAAAGATGGTCAGGTCGAGTAAAGGTAGTCTTTCTTTGGTAATGGTGGAGGTGAACAGCAACAGAGGGTTCCGGCTATTAAGCCATATCAGAAAGTCATCAATAGATTGTCTGTCCCCCTCCCAGATCAGGAGGACGTCGTCAATATAACGACGCCAAATTTTCACATTGTTTGTCCAGATGTTGTTAGGAGCGTAAACATACTGGTCCTCGAAAGCTGACATATAGAGCCCTGCCAAACTGGGGGCGAAGACGCTCCCCATGGATGTACCATGTGACTGCAGGTAGTGTGTACCCTGAAACTCAAAGAAATTTTTGGTTAGGGCAATTTCTGCCAAATTCAAAATAAAGGGTCTGGGTGTAGTATATACCCAATCTTCAGAGTAGATAATCTCTTCCACCACCCTCAGGGTTTCCAACTGAGGAATATTGGTGTACAGGGACTCCACATCTAGGCCCACCAGAAATTCACTCTCTGGATCAAAAGGTAAGTCTTTGAGCAGGTTAAGGACTTTTGTAGTGTCCTTAAGATAAGCTCGCCTCGACTGCACAATGGGTTTGAGGAAAAAATCGCAAAACTGCGATAATGGTTCCAAAGAGAACCTATACCCGACACTATAGGTCTTCCCGGTGGTGGACGTGTGGGTTTGTGCACTTTAGGAAGAGTGTAAAAGTAAGGGGTCACTGGCTCGTGTTGGCAAAGAAAAGCCCCTTCTTTTTCAGTGATCCATTCATTTTGTACAGCTTCTTCCACCACTGAAGTAATCTCTCTTCTTATTTTATCAGTAGGATCTTCTCTCAGGATGGTATAATTTCTTCTGTCAGCCAGGAGTCTCAGACATTCCGTCTCATAGGCGGTTTTATTGAGTATCACGATTGCGCCCCCCTTGTCGGCTGGCTTGATGACCAACTCCTCGTTGTTTCTCAATTCCTCAAGGGCCTTGGTTTCAATACTCGAGAGGTTTTTGTAAGGGGAGCGATGTAGGGCAACCCACAATTCCACCTCCTTAACAACTGCTTGTTCAAAAGCCTCCACCTCCACTGGGAGGCCGCCCAGTGCAGGGGTGAATTTAGATTTTGGTCGGAAGTCAGTATCACCCTCTGAGATAGGACGCTCCTCTTGGTGACCAAAGAAAAGCCTGAGTCTGATGTTCCGGAAAAAAGATGCTAATTCCTGGCGAATTTTGAAAATATCAGGTGGGTGAGTAGGGACAAAACCCAGTCCTTTGTTCAAGAGTGATAATTGGGTGTCCGTGAGGATAGTGTCAGAGAGATTCATTACTAAGGAAGTCAGTCCCTGCTCGTGCTCGGAGATTGATCCCTCCCCATGCTCCTGGTTACCCTCTGTTCCAAATCTTCCCACTGGACTCCCCCTGAGGCTCCCTTCTGTTTGCCTCTGCCTCGTCCCCGGCCTCTCCCTGTTATTTTGGCAGAACTAAAAGCCCTGACACTGGCACTACAAAATACGGATCGGGAATGCCCCATACTCATTGTTTGTGATTCATTTTATTGTGTCCAGTCATACAATGAATATCTTCACTATTGGGGCCAGAATGGGTTTAGAGATTCCAAAGGTTGCACAATAAAGCACAAGCTGCTTTTGGGAACAAGTGACAAAGCTGAAAAATACTTGCCACGGGCGCATGTAATTCACACATTGAGTCATCAGCACGTCGGCGTGCACGTTGAAGGGAATTTATTGGCTGATGAAGCCGCCAAGGCGACAGTGCGAACTGCTGCAATCACTCGCTCTAGCACAAGGATAGACAGACAGATAATGATAGCTGTGAACGCTACTCGCAACAGCTCAGCCTTGCCAAAAGGTTTTCCACTCAAGTACTCCTACAATTTAGATGTGCAAAACATTCTGTATGCTTAAACTCCAGGAGTGGGGGATAGAGTAATATCAAACATGAATCGCAGATTAGGATTAATTCTAGCTGCACACAAGTGTCTGGGTTCAGCACACACAGGTATCACTGTGAGTGTTTCACTACTAAAGCAGCGTTATTGGTGGCCAGGTCTTACTAACCAGACTAAGGGTTTTGTCCTTAAGTGCAACATCTGTCAGCAGAAGAAAGGGTTCCACCATAGCACGTCCACCTCAAACACAACTACTGATATCAGGCAGACAACTTGCATGTGTCTTATTGGACCACTGCGCCCCCTATAATTTGACTGGGCTTACAAGTACATCTTGGTGGCAGTGGATTCATGCTCTGGATTCCTGAGGGTTTGGCTTCAGCGCTCGGCTGACGCCCAAACTGTTATAAAGGATTTGCGAATGTTCATGTGGACATACGCAATTGGCACATTACATTCCGACCATGGCCCTCGGTTTAGCTCACTGACTTAAAAAGAAGCCATGGGAAGTTTGAATGTAGCATTGCGGTACTCCTCCCCGTATCATCCTGAGGGAAATTCGATTGTGGAGAGGAAGAACCGGGACTTAAAGCAATCCTGAACAGCTAGGGTATTTGGCTTGGGTGGAGGTTGAGTCAATCACCTATATGGGGTCCAAAGTGCACTTAAAGACATGCCAAGAAAATCCCTGGGGGCCGTACTTCATATGAAGTCTTGTTCGGGATAAGAATGTGGGTACCAGTTCTCGATTGTTGCAGCACAGTGGCAGATGAAAAACCATTTGACATCAATGATCGTTTGGCTGTTTTACTGGGACTCAATGAATTCGGGCATTACAAAGCAATGTCCTTGTAAAACGCACTGCCACTGGAGAAGTGAAAGTTGTCTGGAAAAGACCTGCTTGGGTCCCGAAGATTGGGGACCTGGTCAGAGAAAAGATAGTGGACAAAAAATAATTTGGGCCATCTTACAGAGCGCCTGTACCTTGAAGTAACAAGAACAGTACTTCTGCCCCTTGCCGGCTGCAAAGAGAAGAGATGTGTCTCAATTGATCTGATGAAACCACACTACGTGGTCGATACTCAATATTAGGTCGCGTGGGCTCCTGGGTAGCCACCGATCTTCTCTCGCTAACATACAGGAAGTTCAGATGGAAAGATCAATAACTTTTGAAGACTCCACTTCACGAAGTGAAGGAGTGACCAACAATGGAATGCAATTTGTACCTGTTGAAACTGAACAACATCAAACTACAAATGACACACAGATCTCAATTCTGATACCGACGTCTATGTGAATATGTCTCGAACGGAGGCATCTGCCAGTTCCACAAAACCTGCTAAGCTACCAAAGATAGATCGGACTGCGGCTGGCTACTTCATGAATGTTGACGATTTCTCATCTGATCCAAGTGAACCCGAGTTATTGCCACCGCCTGTTCCCCACAAGCAATGAATTCGTGATTTCTACCTTTGGCTGAAAAAGACTTACTTTGTTTTTCCCTGGCTACAGCTCTGGATTGCAATTGGTCTACTGTTCCTAGTCCTTTGGATTGGTCTAGTGACTGTCTTCTTCTTGCTTCTGAATAGACATTACCTCCCAGGTCGCTCTGCAGTACAACATGTGAACGTGGTCCTGAAACCGAATGCATCATCACATTGTGAACAGAGGGACCTGTCCTTAGTGAACATTACATGAGTTCCAGTTCCTGAAGGGATAGTTTGGGACAGAGTTTCTTATGATGTGTATGGTCCTACTGAACGTTTAAGAATACCTCATTTATTCAAAATTTCTCTTAGCGATATCATCACCTCTAGTACTCTCTCTGATGATTGGGATATTGAAACTGTGCATACTATCCTGTCTGATTTAGAACAATCCGCTGCATTTTAAAATGATGAATTGTATATTGGTACATCTAATTTTGACACCATGTTTTGTTACCAACACTATGGTCACCATTTTTTGCACAAAGCAAGTATCCCACGTAATGTTTTCACTTACCATCAATGGGAACATTGCCCGATACCGCCGAAAGGTAGTTCAACAACATTTGCACAGAAGTTTGCTTATTTTTCTGGGTTTAACACTTCAGACCCGGCCTCTTATTACTATAAGCTTGCACCTAAACCTGCAAAGAAAGAAATGCTCACTAACCCTAAGCTGATATACTCTGCTTCCTTTATTGCCCAGCTGTCTGTACTGGGTTTCAGCTTTTGGAAAGACAGTATAGACACAAAATCTGTCTGGGGGACAAAAGATTGGCAAGTTCAGGGAACTGAGGCCTTAATTAGAACATGCCTCACACCACATCAAATGATTTGTCTGAACGAGACAGTGCAACAGACTTCCTGTCTTGGGCTAGGCAAGATCAAGGACTTTAACACACCTCGGATTCCCTCGCTTACACACTTTGAGGGTTGGCAAAATTACACACAACACAGTGAGGATACATTAGATGCCATGCTACACAATGGTTCTTACAATTCATCAGACCCCAAATGGAAGGGATGGATGGTTTGGCCTACTGACACAAATGGGTGTCAGTCAAGACTCAGGGGTACCACCGAAGGGTTTAGTATTCATAGGCCTGATCAGCGCTATGTACAATCAGAACACACTGGGGTGGTGACATCTTACAGTGTTGGGAAGTTATGCCTAGAGTGGCTAAAGACCTCAACACTGTCCTAAGTGAAACAACAATTATCCCTTCTCTCAAATGACATGGATCTTAGGGATTTTTTGTTAGGTCCCCAGAAGCCACGTAAAAGCGTTTCTGGTAAGCTATTTAAAATGAGCTACGGAAAATCTCTCAACAGGAGGCTGCTGAGGGACTGCGTGAAATAGATAGGGTTAACCTTGAAAAGGCCTTGGCTGTGGTCGACAATGGTATGACCACACTATCATCCAGGATTTATTCACTGGGCAACATTGTGTCTTCTGCAATAGATATAATGGAACAGGATTTGTCCATTCTACAACATGGACAATTGCAATTGTGGTCCATTATATTATTAAGCTGTACGCTACAATCATTCTGTACTGGCCACACGCTCTGGTGTTACATCGACAGTACGACTCTGTTTTCTGCATACAATCTAACAGAAAGACAGATGTAATGGCATGATGAGATGCAAAATATACTATGTTGCCATTGAAAAATTGAACCAATTACCTTTCACCGTGGCTGAGTAACCTTCCACAGAATGGTTAATCCATGGCTATAATTCACTGCCAGTCATGGCTTTCTAATTTCAATACTGTCTCCAGTATCACCAAGTGGGCAGATATGAAGCGCTAGTAGAAGGATAAATACGCGAGTCATGGGATTTACCGCACAGATTTAGATGCAGGAATGGGGACACTGAAGTTTTTCTCAGCAGTTCAAACTGTGAAAGTGCTTTAAGTGGGTCCTTAGTTTGCAAGGACATTTCGGTTCACGGGACGTGTAATGCTTCGGTTGCTTACTTGTCCTGTCACTTGAAGGGTTCCCCAGCTGCAGTGATTCATCCGGTGTTCGAGCTGCCCTCAAATGAGAGCTATTTGATGCTGAGTGATCAATGCTCTTGTGGGATGGTACCAGGCATTGCATAACTGGTCAGAGTGAGTTCCAGGGTTGCTTGTTATATGCAAGTATTGTTTCCACCGACCCACACAGTTAGGGAGGCAAAGCTATGGCATTCATTGAATGTTTCCTTTATACGGTTTGATTCTCTGAGCAGACTGAAAGTCGTGCTTTTTCAGAAAGATGTGGCCTTAACCTAAGCCCGAGACGTTTGATATCCAAGTTGCAAGGTCTTCATCTGCGATACAGGCACTAGTCCATACGATCTTCCAGCTCCATTTCAGGGAAATGGTTCATCGTATCTTTAACATGTCTGATACGACGAGGATCATGCACCTATATAACATATAGGTTCTGGACTGTTGAGCACCTTTCAGACAATCTTCAGAGTCATTCCAGCATTCATACACTCCGTATTGGGAAACGTTTTTGGAGGTCTTCTGCCAGTCCTACTACTTGTAGTGGGTATCCTGGTTTTCATTTTCCTGCTTCGCAATGGACGTCCCAGTTCATCGAGAGATGGAAAAAGCACTTCTGGTATGACATTGGTGTGAACGCATGGTGCTCCATCTGGGCACACCTCCGCTTTGGGACCTAAGCAAGCATTGGTCCCAAATGACCAGTCTGGTTTGACTGCATCTTGCCTGTGTTCGGCTGCCTGATTTGCTAATACGAATGCGTGTTGGGCTTGTGTCTGACCCTTTCATCGGTTGTGCCACCAGACAGACGTACTACTGGACTCCTTAACGGCCCACATGTATCAATGTCCTCAGCGCATTCCCATGTTGATAGCTGCATTCTTAGAGCCTCCCCGGGATGCTTCAGCTCCTGACGGAATGGACAACGGCTCTACAACAGGCTCAGAGGTGTTGAGTGCTTCATCAGTGGGTGCTGTGAGAAAAGGAGAAGATCAGCTTTGCTCCATTGACCTGATACAGGAGGTGTTACAGGGACCGTCATCTGCAAATGGGAGCAACAGTTATGTTGTGTCTCACACACAAGACACATAAACATTTGGCTCTGTGTGATGGGAACAATTCAGCCTTTTTCCAAAACAAAACCAAATTGGAATGAGAAACATTGTTTTGTTTTATTTTTCGTCTGCTCTCACTGAGCACCATGGCTTTCAATGTGCTCAGTCAGTCTAATTATATATTGACTCTTTAGTGGACTTATAGAGCTTCTTGAATTTTAATAGCATCTTCTTTACATATACCATGTTTTTAGATGTTTTTAGACACTGGTTTTATGACACTGTTTTTATGCTTTTTAGCAGGCAAATTTTAGCATTAGTTGACCTTGTCGCCCTTAAGATGAGGAGTGGGTGTTATGTTCCCTAACCTTGGCTTAAGTAGCAAAGTAACCTTTTACCTACATTTGTCCTACCTTGCTATGCATAACGGTTCTAGCACTGACGTTTTACCCAGTTATGTGCTGAATAAATGTTGCTTGGTTTCCTTGAAACTAGCCTCATTTTAAAAGCATGAGGATTCTTAGTAAAATCCCATGCACATGACGTACATAACAGGTTTAACATACTCTGTACAAAAGTCATCGCTATTTTCATCCTAGGGCAGCATGGCTACTTTGCATAATTACAATTATTGATTTAGGCTCATCTACATAATCGTACTAACAACATATCGATCGTGGTAGAACCCCGAGGCTACCTTGTTGGTATAAAAGAACAGCACCTTCCCTAGGTAGCTAGAGGAGACGCTTCGATGCTGACACATGACACGGAGGTCCCTTCGTGCTGAAGCTTCAACACGCAGTGGTCTGACATCCCTTGCAGGGTGTCCAACTCGTGACCAAGATGAGGTCCTTCATTCTCTCCCATCAGGTAATGGGGTTGGCTCTTTTCTAGGGGATTCTTGGCTTCACACTCACTTACATGCTAGGTACACCTTGGTACACTTAGGTAGGGTCCGCATCGTAGGAGTACTCTTGATTACTGTCATGTTTATATGCCTGCATATATTCACCGTTTTAGCACCATGGTAGAATTCTACCTTCTATTTACTCTGTTGGTGCTTGTAATCTCTTATGTTAGCTTCTGTCTATTGATTGTCGCAGCAAATATGTTTTATACTAGAATGACTCTGGTTCAAAAAATGCTTATTGAAAACGTCCCCAATGTTTATTCTGTGTATCTCTCTGAGACTAAGTGAGCACGATTGACTAGGTGAAAAGTACTGTACTGTTTCCACAAAACCTGAAGGGTCAAGGGTTGTCATGTTCAATGGTTGCCAGAAACTATTCGCTCCTTGGTAAGGTTACGGGGCTTATGGAGGCACTGTGAGCTAGCTGGTCTTTAGGCTGACATTCTGTGGGGATGTCCAGAATCAGTCTAGACACCAATCCCTTAGTTTATGTTGTACAACAAATGTGCAGATTCTATGTATTTTTAGGAACTATACGACAGTATGTAATCTGTAAACTTTGCAAGAAGGAGTTTAGCCGGGGAGCAGAAATAAACAATATAGCATGAGTACCACAGGCATATGGAGACAGCTCAGATCTAGGCATCTGCAAAGGCTTGCACTGGCAGAGTTGACTCGTGCTGCGGAGCTGCATAACTCTACAGGTGCTTCCACATCATTTGCTCCAGGAGATACTGTGCCTGTACAGTGTCTGCTGGTGCTACATGCACAAGCAGACAATAACCCTGCTTTCTTGAATAAAGCACTATTTTGCTGCTTGTGTAAGCAGATCATTTTTTTTCATATGAGACAAGCAGGTCTGCCCAGGAGAAGCTTGTGCAAAATCACAAGTGCCGCCCCCCAGGAAGTAGTTTTTTTTAACAGTTCTTCCACATATTTCTCATTTTTGTTTTTAAGGAGATGTTGTTGGTGTTTGTTTAACACCGCTGTCTCTATTGCCACTGCCTTTCAGCCACCAGATATTACACATAGTAGGGCTATAAAGACTGCCTTTGCTCATTGCCATGGCTGTCTCTTTCAAGCTTTTGTTACGGTTGTCTCACTCAAACAAGTCTCATCTAATCCCATTAGACATCAGGCCAGCTGGTACTCAGAAGATCTGAGAATTCAGAAATCAACCTGTAGACAATTGGAAAGGAGATGGCGTCAGACTAAAGCTCCCTCAGACAAAAATGCTTACAAATCAGTGCTCACCAGCTATCAAGGGAAAATCAGAGAAACACATAAATGCCATATTATTAATAAGTTGATCAGGCTGTCAACTCGGAGAAATAATTGTTCAAGGTTCTCATTGAATTCACCAAACCAAGCGCCTGCACATTCACTATGCCGCCCACAAAAGAACTGTGTAATTCCCTTGCTGATTTCTTTGAGGAGAAAATAAATAAAATCTCTCAGAACTTCACTAAGTTAGCGTTGACCTGGAGGATTTTTCCATTTATAATTCTCTTCTGGCAAATGTCATAGCTTGCTTAGAGAGGTGTACCGACATGTCCTAAGCTCAAGTGCAGGACATGTTAGAAAAAGCTGAATCTGGCTCTCTGTCAGACCATTGTCCTCCCCAGATAGCAGCTAGATTATCAGCCACATGAACATCTTTCATAACGTTCCTCTTCAATCTATCGTTAGAGTCAGCCAAATTGTTGCTGGACTGGAAAGCTGCTCAGGGCTCTCATTTCCTAAAGAAAACCAAAGCGGACCCCAAGAACCATACCAGCTATCGGCCAATCTCATTACTCCCACTTTTAGGTTAGATTTTGGAGGTTCTTATCAATAAACAACTTTCTTCCTATCTGGAGGAACACAGTATATTGTACCCCTCTCAATCCGGGTTAGAGCCTACCATAGCACAGAAACCGCACTGGTGGCTGTGGTTGATTCAATTAGACTTTCCCTGGATGCTGGCAATCCAGCAATGCTGGTAGTGGTCGATTTGCCAGCCTCATTTGACCCTGTCTTTCATGCCATCTTGGTTTGTGGGCTTTGCGAGGCAGGCATCCATGGTAAAGCCTTACATTGGCTCATTGACTTTGTTGAAATCTGGACCCAGATGATCGGCCTAGATTCCTTTCAATCTTGTACTATGCTTGTGAACAAGGGGGACCCTCAGGAATCCTCCCTTAGCCCCCTCTTTATTTAACATCAATGTGGCCCCCCTGGCTCAGATTGTCAAATCTTGCGGCTTTTAGATCTTATCCCATGAAGATGGCACCCAAATAATTATCTCATTTAGGTAATTTCTTGGCAAGGTCAAATTGAGATTTATGGACTGCATGAGGAAAATAGCTGTCTGGATGATGCGCAATTGTTTACAGCTAAATAGTGATAAAAGCAATATTTTGTCATTTGGGAAGGCAAAGTTTATGGTCCAAAGACTGTTGGCCATCTGAATTGCATCCTGTTCCTTGTTCCAGGAGGACAGTAAAAAATATTAGTATTATGATTGTTGAGACCCTCTCCATGAAAGAACACATTTCCTCTGTCTGTAGCACCTGTTTTGCTACCATGCGCTTGCTCAAAAAAGTGTTCCAGTGGCTCCCCTAAGCTCCAGGAAAACCCTTATTCAAGCCTTGATCATGAGCAATATTGACTATGATAATGCTCTGATGGTTGCGGCTAATGAAGCCATTTTTTCTAAATAACATGTAGTTCAGAATACAGCAGCACGTTTGGTCTATAATCTTCCTCCAGGCACTCCATCTGCTCCAACTTTAAGAGCTCTGCATTAGCTCTGGGTCAAGAAGCACTCCTTGTTCAAATTCCTTTGTCATATCGTTGGTTGGCAAGTGTCCAACCTATTTACAAAGGAAACTCACCCTATACTGACCCACTACGCATCTTAGATCAAAGGTTAAAGGCTTTCCCAAAGCCCGCCAGGTCCACACCGCGAGATTTGGCGTCTGGTCCTTTTCCTACCTTGCACCCTTCCCCTAGAATAAACTACCTTTCCATATTCACTCCTGTGAGGACATTGGTGCATTCAAAAAATGTTGTAGACCTGGCTATTCTAAACCATTTGTCTTGTTCTGTATCAGGGATAATACCGAGATACTCTTTCAGGTGTGATTCTTTTGTGCTATATAAAGTATCACTAACATAAATCCTTAAGTTGTATGTTTTTGTCCTACCCTACTAAATAGAATTAAAAATACAAAAAAAATTGAAAATGTTTGAAAACAGAAAAAGCTTTTTATAGTTGTTGAAAACGGTTAACAAAAATAGCTCTTCTCAGAGCTACCCTCTGCTATGACGATCTATGTTATTTGTACTATATTTCCCTATTTCCCTTCTTAAAATCTCCTGTGAGACTCTTACAAGAGCCAGAGAAGCCCACAGGGATTGGCTGGCAATCCCTCGCATGTAGTCCAAGGGAGCAGTGCTGCCTGATTTCCTCTCATGAGCATCTTGCGAGATAGTACTTTTTATAGTGGAATTTGCACTTACACTGACTATATCCTTATGTAGTATATATAATTTATATACAGCAGAATAGTAACAGTGTGTTTAGTTTAATGAAATACAATCCATTATATAATTATGGGGAAAAATAAATCACTTGGATATATGAAAAAGCCCCACATGTTTTATGTTCATGAGACCAACTTTGGTACACATCACACATTGGGGCATATTCTTAAGGACTTATCGCCGATTTATCGGCACTTTAGCGCCGCAAAAGTGGCGATAGACTTATCGCCCTATTCTGAAACTGGTGCAAACTGCCGATATTGCCAGTTTACCAGCGATAGCTGCCGCAAAAAAAATCGCCACGGATGAGTGCGACAACTAACGCTAATGATATGCAGAGTAGGCGTTCCCGTGCAAAAACACACGAAAACACCACTTCGCGAGATTCTCAACGACCAGTCAGATCTGCAATGCGAACCAAGAACAGGCGATAAGGCGCGTTAGCAGCAGGGATTTAACACCTGCCTTTTGCTGGTGTTAAGCAGGACGACTACCTGCAGTATGAAAGTGAGCCCAGCCCAGAGCCACATCTGAAGACCAACAGATGCCATGGAGCCAATGATCATGCAGCTCGGAGAACCAAGAGGGCCACAACACCCACCGCCACCACTCCCAGCCCCCCGGACCACTCCCCCGGATTACCACCTAGGCAGTGCAGGACAGCGGACGACCCTAAACGCACCAGCCCCAGAGACTCAATGCCAGAGGAAGCCATTGGCCAACACAGGCTCAAAAGGACAACCATTCACCGCATCCTGACCCACATTGCCCACAGGCTGACGGTACCAACATAGCGGGCAACCCACATCCCCCCGCAGACAAAGCTGCTGGCTGTGCTGCACCTGTTGGCCCCTGGTACCTTCCAACCAACAACTGCCGGAGTCGGAGGAGTCTCACAGCCAGCCCCATCAAACTCCCTCACATATGTCATGGATGCATGTCCTCAAAAGCAATGACGGGCCCCTGTATCCGCACCACACGATAGTTCCAATTCATACTGCACCTGCGCAACCAACCCCAACGCCAGCCGTGCTAGACGCCTCCGAGCCCCATGCCCAAGATCGTAGTAACCGAAATGTGGGTGCGCCAGGTCATGAAGTCCAGTAGTCAACTGTAGTGTAAAAACAGAACTTTATTACAAATACACAAACAAACAAAACGAAAAGCTCACCCAATGTGTTCCATTCCCAACGGGGAACTTCAACAGGGCAACGTGTCTTCAGAAACCTGTGGGAGAAATGGTGACAATGGTCAAACTTCCTTATACTCACATGCCTAATCGGGTACAGTGTACTGCACTTGGACAAACCGGAATGCTCACAGGCATGATAAACCATGCATGAGAAGACCGTAACAGACCTACGTGTGGCCGTAACCGTCGTAGGAATGAAGAGGAAGGTAACGACCACATGAACTGCTGTTACGGTCACATCATGCAGGACTCATCATACCTGAAAGCATCACGGTGTGTGTCAGCTCGATACCCCTGCCCCTCACTCCCCCCACACTGCGCAGGAACATCTTGAGACCACGCAAGGGAACTACGCCATAGCTGGCATCACACACATGTTGGGGACAATTCACAGCACACGTGTATGACTAGTGTCCCCCGCCGACACTGCACACAATCACGGCAACAGCAACCACACGCATGCCATCACTGCATACAGAAGTGGACCACCGTGGCCTGTCCACCAATGTCGTCGCAAACTCCCCAGGCAGTGTGCATGATCCCCACATGTCCGCAAGTCCGACACCAACCAGCGCTTTGAGGATGTCCCCCATGGAAATGCACTGTCCATTGGCAGGTACCAACTGAACACTCCACAATCCCCCAAACCACAACTGTGGGAATGCACACGTTACCAATCCACCACCAAAGTGACTACTGGATGTGTCTCAGTCTCCGCCACAACCTGCCCATAGGCCTAGACATACGTGGCCGACCACCTTCAACGTGCACATTCACACTGGAGACGAGGTGGCTACGTCCCAAACCAACCCGCGCACATCATGTCATCACATGCAGGGTCGTGTCAGCAAGGGCGGCGCCCCCCACCCAGCCACAAGTCCGCCGCCGTGACCAGTGGTGCCTGTGCAATCCTGTGCGCCTGATGCACCCAGCCCTGGTCCTCCGCCCAGCGATGACTGGCCTCCCCTGCGCACCCAGGCCTCAATGCTCACCTGTGCCACCGGCATGTCTCCAAGAGGGCCCACCACGTGCCGGTGCATCCTCCTCAGCCGATCGCTGGATTCTGCGCCACAGGCCCCCAGCGCACCCTGCGGCACCGCACCGTGGAGTCATGTGTGTGCTGACTCCTGCCTGCGCGTACACTGCGGTCCAGCAGGGCACACTGTTCAATTTGAGTCTTGATTCTCTGGACGCCGTATCGAGGCCAACGCATCATCGCAGGCTGCACACCCGCTCAGCTCTTCAGGTGCCACTAACCCTGTGCAACGCAAGTCATCGTCACTTGGCGGTAGGCCCCTGAAGGCTGCAGTGCAGCGGGTGCCACTGACCCTGTGCAACGCAAGTCATCGTCCCGTGGTGGTAGGCCCGTGCCGGCCGCAGTGCAGTGGGTGCCACCAAATCAGTGCACCGCAAGTCATCGTCCCGTGGTGGTAGGCCCGTGCCGGCCGCAGTGCAGCAGGTGCCACCAACTCAGTGCGCCACAAGTCATGGACCCTTCATGATTGGGTCGCATGGTGCGGACGCCATCATGTCATCTCCGGCAGTGGGAAATGTGACGTGCTAGGCCCCTTTTATTGGCAGGGTCACATGTCCTGTGCTGGATGGGTGTGGTGTGGGTGTGAACCAGCCCTCAGGGAGTGGCTGTGGCATACTGACAACTAGACCAGTGATCAGCAGATCACTAAAGGGAAGACCTGGAACATGTAGCTTTGTCATCCCCCCCTCTGAGCGTAAGCGGAGTGGACTGGCCTGGCCTATGGCAGGCCAGCGTAGGGGTGGGAACAATGAGCTTGGGGCTCTGGGCGTGCTTCAGTTCTGGGCTGGACATGGAAGTAACTGATGCTTGTGTCTCTCTTGTAGTGTCTACGCCACCCGGACCGCAATCGGCAATGTTGCACCGTGTGACTCAACTCCCACGACATGAGCAACATGGACGTAAGGGGGAATCACTGACCCTACATTCATTCATACTCTCATACTTGAATGATCAAAGGCATGACACATCTGTGCGATTCTGAATGTTTAATTCAAATCCAGTGGAGTGTTGCAGCTGGAGCAGTACAGGGTCATGCAAACCCCACTTCCCATGGAGGGCCAGCCAGAGTCCTTCAGGGAATGACAAGTACATCGGAAGAGGAAGAGTTCAGTCCGCAGACTGATCGCTGTGTCATTGGTAACCAAACAGAAAATGGCAGTCCATGTCGAGGTCCAAGGTGAGTGTCGTAGAGTATATCGGGGACAGTGGAAGGTGATGATGCAAAGGGCAGAACCAAGCAGAAACAGGCCATATGGCGGAGATGAATACTACTGCCTCCTCCTTACCAGTAAGGTTGATTCACCCGCATCTTCGTCCTCTGATGTCACATGTGCCTCACACGTGGGTGGTGGTGGATTGCCTGCCGCACTGTGAGGCACTGACACATCAGGGGGCGGAGATGTGGATGTAGAAGCAGCAGCAGCAGCATTCATCTGCGCAAGGCCTTGAGGCAGCAATGCCATGACGATGTGCTGCAGGGCATGGAAGGTCCCAGCCACATCTCGCTGGTGTGAAGCCGTGGCAGCCATTCTTTCCGCTGTCATCCGCTCCATGTTCTCCATGAGCCCCCGCATTTGTCCCAACTCCCGGCTGACATCGCTGGAGCCACTCTGACTGGACAGTTGTTCTTGTCTCAGTATCATGACTCCAGTGATGTCAGCCATGGATCGTTGGAGAGCATGGAGCGGACTGTGGGTGTCCGTTAGGGACTGTAAGTGGTCCCTGATGGTACTCAGACACCCATGTATGGCATCAAGTTTGTCTGCCATGAGGTCGAACCCCACCCGCATCTGATCAGCCATCTTCTCCTGGCCCTCTAACACACGGCGTTGGAAGGCCATGTGTTGTTCGTGGGGGTCCTGGGAGTCAGCTGTGGTGGTGGGTGCTTCCTGCTGTGTGGTCTGTGCAGGGGGTGGGGTCTCCTCGATGCAGCTGGGCTGCCCTGCTCCTGGAGGTGAGGTGCCGTAGCTGTCCATGAACTCTTGGAGGGCGTCGGTGTCGAAGGTGTGGAGGTCCTCTTCGTCATCAGTGAAGAGCTGTTGGGTCTGCTCTGCAGGAGGTGTTGGTTCTCCCTCTGCAATGTGAAGGGGAGATGCAGTTTAACATTGTGTTCACATGTATGTTGACGCATTGTACAAGTTTACATACAAACTGCATGACAATGTACATTGTGACTGTTTGGGAGGAGCTGCCTATTTGATGCGAGACAGTGGACATTTCGACAACATCACGGATGTGTGTTTGTACTTGTACATTATCATCTCACATTTCCCTGCTATGCCAAATGTGATTGACCAGTTTCTACACACAAGCGGCACCTGTTGTGTCCTCTGTTCTGTTATGAACGTGTTCCAGTTTATACCACATTGTTGTCAATGTTGATGTGCTCTGAATGTTATGTGTGTGTGCTGCATTTTGGGAGAGTCGCCCCTGCAGCTCTGATTTGGCTGGCCCTTATTCCTTTCAGGGGGTGTGCCTTTGACTTCTGTGCTTATACAGTGCTGAGATGTTGCAGACTTGGGTAAATTGGGCTCTTGGTCGGAGTTGTGCCTCTTGGGCATAGTTTGTCCGCAGATGTGCTATACTTAATTGTGCCATTGTGCCCATCTCCCCCCGTTCCCCCAGTCCCTGGTCATTACGCACCCTGTTGCTGTTGTGTCAGGTCATGTTGAGCAGTGTCCGGTCCCCCAACTCCTGCCACCGTCTCCACACTGATGACTGTGGCCACCATTTCCTCCATCTCATCCAGCTCCTCCTGTGGCGCTGGACTCCCACCTCCAGTCTGCATTGCTGCCTTCTGGTTGTTGCCGAGTTTCTGCTTGGTCTTGCGCTTCACATCATTCCAGCGCCTCTTGAGCTCTTCCATTGTCCTCCTCAGCACTCCGACTGCATTCACATTGTCCAGGATGGACTGCCATGTTGCATTTTTTGTCGCCAATGACACAGTGGAGGTGACGAACAGTTGTTGATGGTGTTCTATCACCTCCGTGATCAGGATCCTGTTCTCCTGCGGACTGAACCGCGTCTTCCTCTTCTTCTTGTCCTTCCCCTTCCCTGTCCCCGAGGTCCCAGGCTGCTCCTCCTGGGGGCTTGTAGGGTTCTGGCCATCCTCTGTGCCTGCTCCGCTGCCTCCATTGTGCTTCGCTGTAGTTTGTTTTTTGTTTGTGTTTTTTTTTCTGCTTTTGCAGTGGTTTTTCCTGCCTGACGTGTGTGATTTGCAGGCCTGGCGCTGCTTTTCGCTGATTGTCTTATCGCGGTTGGGCCCATCGCAACTTTTTTCGCGTTCGGGTTTGGATTTTCATCGCTGTCCCGGTAATGTTATCGCGGACATTTGACGCATTATCGGGAGACTGTCGCATGTTACCGCCATGTTGAGAATACGACGTTAACACGGAGTTATTTTCCCGCGATAGACGGCGATATGAAAACTTGCGTTAACCTATTTTGGCGATGTTTATCGCACGTTCTTGAGAATATCCCCCATAGATTTTTCAATAATTTTTATTGAGGTTTTATACTTTACATCCCTTGCAGGTACAAAGTTATTAAAAGAAGAGCAAACATCGATCAACAGGCTTATTATAGCTGTTTTTCTCACACGTGTGAGACATTAAGGAGCAATTACAGGGCAGTGAAATCACAGACTGGAGAACATAATCAAAAATGCGGCATTCATCCTCAAATGGAAGCCACTGTGGCTTAATTGAGCTGTATTAGAGTGACTGTGATGTTATGCATCCGGAACGAATGTCCCACTTGAGTATGATGAGCTTGAAGGTCCTGCTAAGGCAGAATAAATCTATGAGAAGGGGATAGAGTGAACCTTCTGTTGTTTGCAGGCAAGAACAAGAAATTGGTAAAAGGTTCGGGGTAGGAGAATAATGGGGGAGGGGTAAGTTGGGTGGGCGGGAGCATCCGGTTCGTATCTAGATAATGGGACTCAGATGAGGACAGGAGTGCATGAGAGAGGCATAATGGGAAGTGGTCATCAGGGCACTTCACTTTTTGCGTAGCCGCCCAGGGAGCAGGGAGAAATAAAAGGGGGTAGTGAGAGAGTGTGCCTTAAAAGCAGGGGTAGACCTACTTATTTATTTAATTTAAGTCCATTTATTATTAGTAGAAAAAGTTAAAACAGTACTTTATTTATAATACCGCAAAAGTTTTGTGAGATCATAATCTTTTTTTCAGAGGAAGAATTTACACTTTCCTTTATTACAGTAAATATTCCTTAAAGTCCCCATAGGTACAGTGTGGGGAGAAAGTAGTTTCTCAAATTAGACCTTTTTAAAGTAGGGTGTAAGGAGACACTGGGATCTCACTGACACCTCTCCACAGCCCACTCTACTGTGTATAGTAGACTATGAGGAGAGATTGACCTCTCCAGTGAGACCTTGCAGTAAGGTAACCAGTGTGTAGAATAGGGTGTACAGAGATACTTTCTCTCCACTCACACCTTTCCCCAGGCTCAGCAGTATGCATAGTAGGGTATGGAAGATATTCACCTTACATATAAGACCTTACTATTGCATACTAACCATAACAATTACTGGCCTCTTCATGGAGACATCTTTTCAGGAAAATAACGATACATATAAGGTTGTGGGAATAGATTTGACTGTCCAGTCACAGCTCTCCCATGCATAGCAGACATGTACATTAGTGTGTAGGGAAATATTTCCTTCTCCACTAACACCTATCTCGAGGACGTCATGGATGTGCAGTATAGTGTGGGCAAGCAATGGCCTCTGTACTGACACCTCTCCCTACATCATCAGTGATACGCAGTACTGTCTGGGAATGGAGTGAGCTGTCCACTAACACATCTTACCAGGATGAGAGGTGTCTGTAGCAGGGTTTCAGAAAAAATGTATCTCTCTTCTCATACTTCTTCCCATACTGACAGGTATGCATAGTAGACTGTGGGGAGGAAGTGCCCTCTTAGCTGACACATCTCCCTTGCATGATAAGTCTTCATAGTACAGTGCAGGGAAAGACTGGCCCCTCTCCTGTGAACTGCATCTTGGATGCTGGGTGGGCAAATTAGGCTGCGAAAATGAGCTTACCTCTCTGGTCAAAGCTCTCCCCAGGACGACAGATGTACAAGTAAGGAGTGGGGATGAAATTACATTTATGCTGAGAAGTGTGTCTTGCATAACAACTATAAAGACTATGATTTTTAAACACACTGCCCTGTCAGCTGAGACAACTCCCCAGAGTACTATTTGTGCGAAGTAGGATGTGGATAGTAGGGTATTGATATGGAGTTTCCTCTCTGCTGAGAACTGTTCCTTGGTGGATTAGTGTGGATAATTGAATGTGGAGGTATACACACCTCTCCCCATGGGGACAATGAGGCATAGTAAGTTGTGCACAAGGACAAACTTCTCCACTGAAGCTTCTCTCCAGAGTCACAAGCATATATAGTAACATGTGCAAAAGAACTGCCCCCTTCACTGTCACATATTCACCAGCTGATAGCAGTGCTTAGTAGAATATCAGGATCCACTGGCCTCTGTGCCACAACCTCTCTCTTGTATGAGACATCTGCATACTACAGTGAGCACAAGGACTGATCTCTCTAGTGAGACCTCACTGTTGCATGATGTCACTATAGTTGGGTATTCCAATAATGGGCATCTCTATTAACAATTCTCTGTAGCATAAACAGATAAAAGATGTGCATAGTATCGTAAGTGTATATATATATATATATATATATATATATATATATATATCTCGTAACGCTTCCTGTCTGCCAAATGTCGACAGACCCAGTAGGCACTGACCTCAGCCACACTCAGAGAAAAGGCTTGAATCAAAGTTGTTCGTGGAGTATGCAGAAAATTTATTGTAGAATACACCACAAAATTCACACAGGCATAATGCCTGCCATGACGCGTTTCACTCGTCAAAGCGAGCTTGATCACATGATGCGCCTCCAATTAGAAAACCACATATAACCCATTTGCGTGCACAACCGCCTGTGAAAACAACACCCATCGTTAATAAACATAGGAGGCAGACTGGAAAATAGCTTGAAGTCAAATAAAGAAAACAACAATTAAGATGCACAAGTAAATAAGAGTTTAAATACTTTCAAGCCCAGTCTATAGCACAATTAACAAAATGTAAATATCATAAATATAACTAAATGAATAGATTCATCTATATATCACAGACAATGCTGAATTTGTTATAAATAGCTAATGATAAATGCATAAAAGTCCAATAGCGATACTTGCTGCAGGGTATGAAAAGAATAAAAAGTGAAATCACTTTAGATTTTCTTAACGTCATATTTTGTGCAAATAAGCATGTCAATTTCATATTATATGTGCAAAATAAGCAACATAATAGACACAATAGATATATAATAATATGTTAGGATTATATGCAGGAAACCAGTGTTTTATTATATATATCCAGGCTAATCCTACTACTAATTAGATGATGGATAAAGATATTTTTACACCAAAATTGGTCACAGTATCCTGCTGATAGTCTGAACCCAAATAACTATATAGATCGAACAGTGCCTAATCCAGTCTAAAACCTCATCTAAAAATGCTAAAAATAATGCTAAAAATAGTGATAAAAAAGTGCTGTGCAAAATACAATATCCATAGCAGCCTTAACCTAATCATTACTACTTAATGATTCTAAAGTGCAAGTGCCAATAATATTATGTAGTTACCAGAAAAACTTTATTAAAATCAAAATCCTATATTTAATGGACATATGGGGAGAGCTTAAAGAAACCAAGTTGAACTAGAATAAAAAGTCTTATGAGACATGCCCAATCGTTGCAGTGCGGGGATATCACAGTTAGGGAAGTATACAGAAGGATAAGTTGACTAAAAATCTGTAGATCTCTTAAAAATTGTATCATAAGCTAATGTACAGCAGAAGTATAAATAAATCCATTAAAGGAAGTTATGTAAATCTTCACTCATGTTTAATCCATTAGGCATCCGGGTATCAAGAGCTAAAATAAATTGAGATTCACGTTGCCGAAGCAATTTCTCATGGTTCCCATCCCGTCCGGGTGTGGGAACAGCTCCCAAAACAGTGTATTCTAAATCTTTTAGTTTATTATTATGTACTAATTTGAAGTGTCTCGCAACCGGATAGTTGCCATCGGAATTTACTATGGCACGTACATGCTGTAAGATACGTTTGTGTACAGGGAGTTTAGTACTCCCTATGTACTCCAAACCACAACTACATTTAAGTTTGTAAATAGCAAACTCTGTGCGACAATTCAAACTTTCCTTAATTTAAATTTCCTTCTCACTAAAAGCTGTCTTGTAATGAGTTGCATTAGTGGCAAATGTACATGCCCGACAGGAATTACATTTGTAAAAGCCCATTTTCTTAAGCCAAGTACCTTTAGGAACTACTTCCGGCATAGGTTTAACCAACGCATCCCTCATGGATGGCGCCCTTCTGTAAGTAATAGTGGGAAGAGATGGCAAAATAGGGCCCAATGTGATGTCAGTAAGAACTATGGGCCATTCAGCATATATTATCTTGCGTAATTTCTGTTCCTGTTGACTGAAGGTGGTAATCAGTCGAATATTCAGCTTCTCTTTTTGTGGGGCAAGGTCTAAACTACTAATGTGACTGTTTTGGAAGCAGAAGTGTATTTCTCGGTTGATTATTAGCTTTTGTCAATGCCTGAATCAGATGTGGCCTCTTATAGCCTCGATCTAAAAATCGACATACTGCTTCCTGCTGACAATCAGCAGAAACTGAGTCCAGACTACAGATACGGCGAATCCGTACAAATTCGCCATACGGTATGCTCCTAATTAGATGGCGTGGGTGTGAGCTGCCAGCATGAAGTATAGAGTTTCCTGCCGTGGATTTACGATGTAATTTAGTGTGTATTCTTTCTTCTTTTATATACACTAAAACATCCAAAAACTCCACACTAATCCTGTCTAACGTTGCAGTGAACTTTAAATTAAGATTATTGGAATTAATGCTGTCAACAAATTCCAATGCTGCCTGCTCACTACCATTCCAGACTAAACACACATCGTCAATGTAGCGCCAATAGTGTGCAATTTGTTTGTGCCATTCTTTGTGAGTAGTCTTGAGGACACACTCCTCCCACCAGCCGACATGCAAACATGCGTAACTGGGGGAGAAGCATGCCCCCATAGCCACACCTCTCAACTGCTGATATATAGCCTGGTTAAAACCAAAAAAGTTATTGCACAAACATAACTCAATCATTTCTAAAAGCATATCATTGTGATCTTTCATATTAATGTCTCTATTTTCTAAAAAGTATTTCGTAGCTGCAATTCCATCCACATGATTGATGCTCTTATATAACGACTCTATATCCATGACTACCAACAAATAGCTTGGTTGCCAAACCACCTCATTAATCTTTAATATAAAGTCAGATGTGTCCCTTATATATGAAACCAAGATTTTTACATGTGGTTGCAGAAAAAAGTCAACATATCTTGAAAGGTTTTCACTCATGCTTTTCTGTGCAGAAATAATTGGACGTCCTGGTATAGGATTTGTTTTTTATGGACTTTTGGAAGAAAGTATAACATTGGAGTCACTGGATGTTCCATATGTAAAAATTGAGTTCATCTTTAGTCAGTAACCCATTCCTTTTCCAATGATGGAGTCGTTTGCGCAATACTTCATATGCCGTATTCATTTCAAGTTTGCTAGATTTTTTGTAGCAGCCTGCATCTGATAGATGGCGATTTGCTTCTGCCATATATTGACTTCTGGACCACAGTACTGCATTGCCTCCCTTATCTGATTTATTGATAATCAGATCATGATTTATTTGCAGTTTTTTAATTAGAGCGTGATACTGTATATTTTTATAGTTTTTCTTTTTTGTACAAGTAGCAAGCATTGTTCTATTCAAATTTTTTAATTCGGTAATGACTCTCTCACCAAACACATCCACAGCATCCACAGCATCCTTCGGAATTGCAGCAAGAATGTGGAGACAGGACGAAAAGGACTTGGCGCAGCCTTGTTACCACTAATACCCAGTGCAGTTGCCGTAATTTGTGAACCGACACTCTGTGTCTCTGTGGACAAAGCATATAGTGTTTGTAAATTAGGTAGATCTTTAACCTGGAGAGTCCCATCCATAGTTGCAGAAACAGGAGAAGCAACCACATGAATCATAGAGGGAACGCTGGATTTATTCAGTTGAAAATGTTTGATCAACTTGATTTTTCGAATGAACTTAAAAATATCAATCCTAGTGGAGTTATATGAGAATTGGTTAGTAGGACAGTACGATAGGCCAAGAGCAAGGATTTGAATTTCAGCTTTAGATAGGATCACGTCTGATAGATTAATGACAGTGTTGTAATCTCCATTGCTTATCATTTCCAATTCTTTCGAAAGTTCCCTCTCATGGTGGTTTTTGCGGTATATATATATAATTCAACAAAGTCCAAAAAAGAATGAGAACGTACTCAACAGCAATTGTGATTCCTCCGATCTCTTTATTCGTGGGGAACCGGCATTAATCCTCCTGATTACTTTGAAGCCTGACCGGTTTCGGAGCCCCCTGCTCCTTACTCATAGGCATGGCTGTGAATCTGCAGATATTTCCCAGCATCCTTTAAACTACATACTAATTAGTTCCTACCCCTCAGTGGGCTGCACAGGTGCGTATTTTCAACATCGCCTTCTGGGATTCGTAGTATGCTGGGAATCCATAATCTCCCTTAGTAGGTTCTGCATGATAAACAGTTTTTTGTCCATTTTTCTTACCCTCCAGTGGGCCACAGGAATCGTAATGACACGGTTAAATTAAACAAAACTGCTGTTCCATAAATTGGGCTTTCCCTCGTTCAAGCCCTATGGCCCTGCATTCTATTAACAGTGGTGCAGTCCTCCACGGCTTTGGACGGCCGTGCGTATATAATTCACCAAAGTCCTAAAAAGAACGAGAACGCACTCAACAGCAATCGTGATTCCTCCGATCTGTTTATTCATGGGGAACCAGCATTATTCCTCCTGATTACTTTGCCGCCTGACCAGTTTCGGAGCCCCCTACTCCTTACTCATAGGCATGGCTGTGAATCTGCAGATATTTCCCAGTATCCTTTAAACTACATACTAATTAGTTCCTACCCCTCAGTGGGCTGCACAGGTGCGTATTTTCAACATCGCCTTCTGCGATTTGTAGTATGCTGGGAATCCATAATCTCCCTTAGTAGGTTCTGCATGATAAACAGTTTTTTGTCCATTTTTCTAACCCTCCAGTGGGCCACAGGAATTGTAATGACACGGTTAAATTAAACAAAACTGCTGTTCCATAACTTGGGCTTTCACTCGTTCAAGCCCCATGGCCCTGTATTCTATTAACGGTGGTGTAGTGCTCCACGGCTTTGGACGGCAGTGCGTATATAATTCAACAAAGTCCAAAAAAGAAAGAGAACTCACTCAACAGCAATCGTTATTCCTCCGATCTCTTTATTCATTGGGAACCAGCATTAATCCTCCTGATTACTTTGCCGTCTGACCGGTTTTGGAGCCCCCTGCTCCTTACTCATAGGCCTGGCTGTGAATCTGCAGATATTTCCGGGCATCCTTTAAACTACATAGTAATTAGTTCCTACCCCTCAGTGGGCTGCACAAGTGCGTATTTTCAACATCGCCTTCTGGGATTTGTAGTATGCTGGGAATCCATAATCTCCCTTAGTAGGTTCTGCATGATAAACAGTTTTTTGTCCATTTTTCTTACCCTCCAGCGGGCCACATGGATCGTAATGACACGGTTAAATTAAACAAAACTGCTGTTCCATAAATTGTGTTTTCACTCGTTCAAGCCCTATGGCCCTGTATTCTATTAACGGTGGTGCAGTCCTCCATGGCTTTGGACGGCCGTGCGTATATATTTCAACAAAGTCCAAAAAAGAACGAGAACGCACTCAACAGCAATTGTGATTCCTCCGATCTCTTTATTCATGGGGAACCAGCATTAATCCTCCTGATTACTTTGCCGCCTGAACGGTTTCGGAGCCCCCTGCTCCGTACTCATAGGCATGGCTGTGAATCTGCAGATATTTCCCAGCATTCATCCTTTAAACTACATACTAATTAGTACCTACCCCTCAGTGGGCTACACAGGTGCGTATTTTCAACATCGCCTTCTGGGATTTGTAATATGCTGGGAATCCATAATCTCCCTGTGTGTGGCTTACTGGAGGTAACAGGTAGGCTAGTTGGCCCCTAAGGCCCCCCAGCAGCGAAGGGGACTTCAATCCCCATCCAAGAGTGCACCAGGGAGCGTGTTTGCAGAGTGGCGGGCAAAGGGGGCATGGCCTGCTATGAGAACTTAGCAAACCTGATGTGTGGGACTTACTGGAGGTAATAGGAGGGGTAGTTGGCCCCCAAGGACGTCCTTGGGGCCAACTACCCCTCCTGTTACCTCCAGTAAGTCCTTCACAGTGGGATTGCTAAGAAGTCTTTGTAGGCCCCGCCCCCCTTTCTCCACCACTCTGCAAACGTGCCTCCTGGACCACTACTGGTTGGGGATGAAATCCACTTTACTCCTGAGGGACTTTGGGGGCCAAGAAGCACTCCTGGTGCCTCCTGTAAATCCTTCGCTGTGGAATTACTGAGCGCTGGTTGGAGTCCCAGCCCCCTTTCTCCACCACTCTGCAAACACGACTACTAGTTAAACAAGCATTTGAAATGCAATAGGTCTCGCATTTGCGGGAGTTAGAGCTATTGGCGTTGTAAATGTAAATATATTTTTTTTAAATGTTTTTTGGGAGTGGAGTAGTGGATGTACGTTGTGTGTAGTGGAATCATGTGGTATGTTGTGCAGTGAAATTATGTGTATAGAAAGTATGTGGTATTTAGTGTATGGGAATTATGTGGAGTGGGATTATGTGTTATGGAGAGTAATTATGTGGTATGGTAGTCTGTGTTGTGGAGTTGTAACCTCAGGTCTTCCTCATTTCCATAGAAGCTAAACTATAAATTCAAAAAGACACAAAAAAGAAGCAACCAGAGAGGAGCACTTGTGGGCCTAGTCAGAGGTATGAGGAGGGCACTGGAATCATGCAACTGTTTGGTCGTGCCGATTTTCACATAATTATACATTTTCTGCATTTGCCACATAATCCATCATCTGCCGCATAATCTGCAGATTTGAACAAAAAAAAAAGTTTCAAGCTGAAACGGCTCAAATGTTACCAAAAATGCAGCGAAACGTATTACAGAGTGGTGGAAGCCCGTTTGCAAAGCTGGAATGGTCATGTGTTACTAATTGCTAAATAAGGCTGTTAAATTAGTACTAATGGTGTGCAAAGCTCTCTTGCTTGTTTCTGCACCTCTCTTACCTCTTTCTGCATTTCTCTTGCTTCTTTCTGCATCTTTCTTCCTCTTTACGCACTTCTCTTGCCTCTTTCTGTACATCTCTTCTGCTTGCACCTCTCTTGCTTATTCTTCTGCACCTCTCTTGCCTCTTTCGACACATTTGTTGCTTCTTTCTGTACCTCTCTTGCCTCTTTCTGCACCTCTCTTGCCTCTTTCTAAACTTCTCTTGCCTCATTCTGCACCTCGCTTGCTTCTTTCTGCACCATGCTTGCTTCTTTCTGCACTTCCCTTGCTTCTTTCTGCAGCTCCCTTGCTTCTTTCTGCACCCCTCCTGCCTCTTTCTGCACCTCTGTTGCCTGTTTCTGCACATCACTTGCCTCTTTCTGCACTTCTCTTGCCTCTTTCTGCACCCCTCTTCCCTCTATCTGCAACCCTCTTCACTCTTTCTGCAATTCTGTTGCCTGTTTCTGTACCTCTCTTGCCTCTTTCTGCACTTCTCTTCCCTCTTTCTGCATTTCTGTTGCTTCTTTCTGCACTTTTCTTGCCTCTTTCTGCACCCCTCTTGACTCTCTCTGCACCTCTGTTGCTTCTTTCTTCACTTCTCTTGCTTTGTTGGGTACCTCTCCTGCTTCTTTCTGTACCCCTCTTTCCTTTTTCTGTACCCTTCTTCTCTCTTTTGGCACCTCTCTTGCCTCTTTCTTCACCTCTCTTGTCTTTTTCTGCAATTCTCTTGCTTCCTTCTGCATCTCTGTTGCTTCTTTCTGCACTTCTCTTGCTTCTTTCTGCACCCCTCTTGCTTCTTTCTGCACCCCTCTTGCCTCTTTCTTCACTCCTTTTCCTTCTTTCTGCACATCTCTTGCCTGTTTCTGCATCTATCTTACCCCTTTCTGCACTGCTCTTGCATTTGTTATACCCTCTTGCCTGTTTCTGCACCTCTTGCCTCTTTCTGCACTTCTGTTGCCTCTTTCTGCACCTCACTTGCTTCTTCCTGCACCCCTCTTGCCTCTTTATGCATTCCTTTTCCCTCTTTCTGCACCTCTTATGCCTGTTTCTGCAGCTCTCTAGCCTCTTTCTGCACTTCTGTTGCATTTTTCCGTACCTCTGTTGCTTCTTTCTGCAGTTCTCTTGTCTCTTTCTGTAACCTCTTGCCTGTTTCTGCACCTCTCTTGCCTTTCTGCGCTTCTGTTGCCTCTTTCTGTACCTCATTTGCTTCTATCTGCACCCCTCTTGCCTCTTTCTGCACCTCTCTTGCCTTTTATTTGCACCCCTGTTCCCTCTTTCTGCACCTCTCTTACCTGTTTCTGCACCTCACTTGCTTCTTTCTGCAGTACTCTTGCCTCTCTCTGCACCTCTGTTGCTTCTTTCTGCACTTCTCTTGCCTCTTTCTGCACTTCTCTTGCTTCTTTCTGCACCTCTCTTGCTTGTTTCTGCACCCCTCTTTTATCTTTCTGTACCCCTGTTCCCTCCTTCTGCAACTCTATTGCCTCTTTCAACAACTCACTTGCCTCTTTCTGCACCTCTGTTGTCTCTCTCTGTACCTCTCTTGCTTCCTTCTGCACTTCTCTTGCCTCTTTCTGTACCTTTCTTGCTTCTTTCTGTACCTCTTGCCTCTTTCTGCACCTCTTTTGCCTCTTTCCGCACTTCTCTTGCTTCTTTCCGCATCTTTCTTCCACTTTCTGCACCTCTCCTGCTTCTTTCTGCACCTCTCTTGCCTCTTTTTGCACCTTTCTTCCTGTTTCTGCATTTCTCTTGCTTCTATCTGCACCTCTCTTGCCTCTTTCAGCACCTTGCTTGGTTCTTTCTGCACTTCTCTCTCCCTCTTTCTACACCTCTCTTGCTTATTTCTGCACCCCACTTGCCTCTTTCGGCATCTCTGTTCCCTGATTCTGCACCCCTCTTTCATCTTTCTGCACCTCTCTTGCCCCTTTCTGCACCTATCTTGCCTCTTTCAGCACTTCCTTTGCCTCTTTCTGCAACTCTGTTGCTTCTTTCTGCACTTCTCTTGCTTCTTTCTGCACCTCTTTTGCTTCTTTCGGCACCATTCTTTCCTGTTTCTGCACCTCTGTTGCCTGTTTCTGCACCTCTCTTGCCTCTTTCTGCACCTCTTGCCTCTTTCTGAACCTTTCTTGCCTCTTTCTGCACCTCTCTTGCCTCTTTCTGGACCTCTCTTGCCTCTTTCTGCTCTTCTCTTGCTTCTTTCTGCAACTTTTTTCCTCTTTCTGCGCCTCTCTAGCTTCTTTATGCACCTCTCCTGCCTCTTTCTGCATCATTCTTCCTCTTTTTGCAGTTCTCTTGCTTCTATCTGCACCTCTCTTGCCTCTTTCTGCACCTCACTTGGTTCTTCCTGCACTTCTCTTCCCTCTTTCTGCACTTCTCTTTTTTCTTTTTGTACCCCTCTTGCCTCTTTCTGCACCCCTCTTCCCTGATTCTGCACCCCTCTTCCCTGATTCTGCACCCCTCTATCCCCTTCCTGCACCTCTCTTGCCTCTTTCTGCACCTATCTTGCCTCTTTCAGCACTTCTCTTACCTCTCTCTGCAACTCTGTTGCTTCTTTCTGCACTTCTCTTGCTTCTTTCTGCACCTCATTTGCTTCTTTCTGCAACCCTCTTCTTTCTGTACCCTCTTGCCTGTTTCTGTACCTCTCTTGCCTCTTTCTGCACTTCTGTTGCCTCTTTCTGCACCTCACTTGCTTCTTTCTGCACCCTTCTTGCCTCTTTCTGCACCTCTCTTGCCTCTTTCTGCACCACTGTTCCCTCTTTCTGCACCTCTCTTGCTTCTTTCTCCAGTTCTCTTGCCTCTTTCTACACTTCTCTTGTTTCTTTCTGCACCTCTCTTGCTTCTTCCTGCACCCCTCTTTCTTCTTTCTGCACCCCTCTTCCCCCTTTCTGTACCTCTCTTGCCCATTTCAGAACCTAACTTGCCTCTTTCTGAACTCTGTCTCTTTCTGCACCCCTCTTCCCTCTTTCTGTACCTCTGTTGCCTCTTGCTGCACCTCTCTTGCCTCTTTCTGCTCATCTCTTGCCTGTTTCTGCAACTCTGTTGCTTTTTCCTGCACTTCTCTTGCTTCTTTACGCATCACTCTTGCTTCTTTCTGCACCCAACTTGCCTCTTTCTGCATTCCTTTTCCCTCTTTCTGTACCTCTCTTGCATGTTTCTGCACCTCTCTAGCCTCTTTCTGCAATTCTCTTGCATCTTTCTGCACCTCTTTTGCTTCTTTCTGCACTTTTCTTGCCTCTTTCTGTACCCTCTTGTATGTTTCTGCACCTCTCTTGCCTCTTTCTGCACTTCTGTTGCCTCTTTCTGCACCTCACTTGCTTCTTTCTGCAGCCCTCATCCCTCTTTCTGCACCTCTCTTGCCTCTTTCTGCACCCCTGTTCCATCTTTCTGCACCTCTCTTGCATGTTTCTGCACCTCTCTTGCTTGTTTCTGCAGTTCTCTTGCCTCTTTCGGCACCTCTCTTGCTTGTTTCTACACTTCTCTTAGCTCTTTCTGCACTTCTCTTGCTTCTTTCTGCACCTCATTTGCTTCTTTCTGCACCCCATCTCCCTCTTTCTTCACCTTTGTTGCCTGTTTATGCACCTCTTTCTGCACTTCTGTTGCCTCTTCATGCATTTCTGTTGCTTCGTTCTGCACTCCTCTTGCCTCTTTCTGCACATCTGTTGCTTCTTTTGCACTTCTCTTGCTTCTTTATGCACCTCTCTTGCTTCTTTCTGCACACCTCTTACTTCTTTCTGCAACCCTCTTCGCTCTTTCTGTACCTCTCATGCTGCACCTCTCTTGCCTCTTTATGCTCTTCTCTTGCCTCTTTCTGCAACTATGTTGCTTTTTCCTGCACTTCTCTTGCTTCCTTACGCATCAATCTTACTTCTTCCTGCACCCATCTTGCCTCTTTCTGTATTCCTTTTCCCTGTTTCTGTACCTCTTGCATGTTTCTGCACCTCTCTAGCCTCTTTCTGCACTTCTCTTGCATCTTCCCGCACCCCTGTTGCTTCTTTCTGTACTTCTCTTGCCTCTTTCTGTACCCTCTTGCCTGTTTCTGCTCCTCTCTTGCCTCTTTCTGCACTTCTGTTGCCTCTTTCTGCACCTCACGTGCTTCTTTCTGCACCCCTCTTGCCTCTTTCTGCAGCCTTGTTCCCTCTTTCTGCAGCCCTGTTCCCTCTTTCTGCACCTCTCTTGCCTGTTTCTGCACCTCTCTTGCTTCTTTATGCAATTCTCTTTCCTCTTTCTGCACCTCTTTTGCTTCTTTCTGCACTTCTCTTTGCTCTTTCTGCCCCCCTGTTGCCTCTTTCTGTACCTCTGTTGGCTCTTTCTGCACTTCTCTTGCTTCTTTCTGCACCTCTCTTGCTTCCTTCTGCACCCCTCTTTCTTCTTTCTGCACCCCTCTCCCCCTTACTGTACCTCTCTTACCTCTTTCAAAACCTCACTTGCCTCTTTCCGCACCTCTTGCTTCTTTCTGCTCCCCTCGTCCCTCTTGCCTCTTGTTGCACCTCTCATGCCTCTTTCTGTTCTTCTCTTGCCTATTTCTGCAACTCTGTTGCTTTTTCCTGCACTTCTCTTGCTTCTTTGCACATCACTCTTGCTTCTTTCTGCACCCATCTTGCCTCCTTCTGCATTCCTTTTCCCTCTTTCTGTACCTCTCTTCCATGTTTCTGCACCTCTCTATCCTCTTTCTGCAATTCTCTTGCATCTTTCTGCACCTCTTTTGCTTCTTTCTGCACCTCTCTTGCCTCTTTCTGCACTTCTCTTGCTTCTTTCCGTACCTTTCTTCCTCTTTCTGCACCTCTCTTGCTTATTTCTGCACCTCTCTTGCCTCTTTCTGCACATTTCTTCCAGTTTCTGCAGGTCTCTTGCTTCTATCTGCACCTCTCTTGCCTTTTTCTGCATTAGCTTGGTTGTTTCTGCACTTCTCTTCCCTCTTTCTACACCTCCCTTGCTTCTTTCTGCACCCCACTTGCCTCTTTCTGAATCCCTGTTCCCTGATTCTGCACCCCTCTTCCTTCTTTCTGCACCTCTCTGGCCTCTTTCTGCACCTATCTTGCCTCTTTCAGCACTTCTTTTGCCTCTTTCTGCAACTCTGTTGCTTCTTTCTGCACTTCTCTTGCTTCTTTCTGCACCTCTCTTGCTTCTTTCTGCTCCACTCTTTCCTCTTTCTGCACCTCTGTTGCCTGTTTCTGCACCTCTCTTTCCTCTTTCTGCACTTCTCTTGCATCTTTCTGCACCTTTCTTGCATCTTTCTGCACCTCTCTTGCCTCTCTCTGGCCCTCTCTTTGCTCTTTCTGCACTTCTCTTGCTTCTTTCCGCACCTTTTTTCCTCTTTCTGCTCCTCTCTTGTTTCTTTCTGCACCTCTCCTGCCTCTTTCTGCACCTCGCTTGGTTCTTTCTGCACTTCTCTTCCCTCTTTCTGCACCTCTTTTTTCTTTCTGCACCCCTCTTGCTTTTTCTGCACCCCTCTTTCCTGATTCTGCACCCCTATTCCCCCTTTCTGCACCTCTCTTGCCTCTTTCTGCACTTCTCTTGCCTCTCTCTGCAACTCTGTTGCTTCTTTCTGCACTTCTCTTGCTTCTTTCTGCACCTCATTTGCTTCTTTTTGCACCCCTCTTCCTTCTTTCTGCACCTCTGTTGCCTGTTTATGCACCTCTCTTGCCTCTTTCTGCACTTCACTTGCCTCTTCCTTCATTTCTGTTGCTCCGTTCTGCATTTCTCTTACCTCTTTCTGCACCCTTCTTGCCTCTTTCTGCACCCCTCTTCCCTCTTTCTGCACCTCTTTTGCCTCTTCTGCACCTCTCTTGCCTCTTTCCGCTCTTCTCTTGCCTATTTCTGCAACTCTGTTGCTTTTTCCTGCACTCCTCTTGCTTCTTTCCACATCACTCTTGCATCTTTCTGCACCCATCTTCCCTCTTTCTGCACTCCTTTTCCCTCTGTCTGTACCTCTCTTGCATGTTTCTGCACCTCTCTAGCCTCTTTCTGCACTTCTCTTGCATCTTTCTGCACCCCTGTTGCTTCTTTCTGTACTTCTCTTGCCTCTTTCTGTACCCTCTTGCTTGTTTCTGTACCTCTCTTGCCTCTTTCTGCACTTCTCTTTGCTCTTTCTGCACCTCTCTTGCTTCTTTCTGCACTTCTCTTTGCTCTGTCTGCACTTCTCTTGCTTCTTTTTGCATCTCATTTGCTTCTTTCTGCACCCCTTTTCCCTCTTTCTGCACCTCTCTTGCCTGTTTATGCACCTCTCTTGCCTCTTTCTGCACTTCTCTTGCCTCTTTCTGCATTTCTGTTGCGTCATCCTGCACTTCTCCTACATCTTTCTGCACCCCTCCTGCCTCTTTCTGCACCTCTGTTGCTTTTTTCTGCACTTCTCCTGCTTCTTTATGCACCTCTCTTGCTTCTTTCTGAACCCCTCTTGCCTCTTTTTGCACCCCTCTACCCTCTTTCTGCACCTCTCTTGCTGCACCTCTTTTCCCTCTTTCTGCTCTTCTCTTGCCTATTTCTACAACTCTGTTGCTTTTTCCTGCACTTCTATTGCTTCTTTACGCATCACTCTTGCTTCTTTCTGCAGCCATCTTGCCTCTTTCTCCATTCCTTTTCCCTCTTTCTGTACCACTCTTGCATGTTTCTGCACCTCTCTAGCCTCTTTCTGAACTTCTATTGCATCTTCCCGCACCCCTGTTGCTTCTTTCTGTACTTCTCTTGCCTCTTTCTGTACCCTATTGCCTGTTATTGCACCTCTCTTGCCTCTTTCTGCACTTCAGTTGCCTCTTTCTGCACCTCAATTGCTTCTTTCTGCACCCCTCTTGCCTCTTTCTGCAGCCCTCTTCCCTCTTTCTGCACCTCTATTGCCTCTTTCTACACCCCTGTTCCCTCTTTCTGCACCTCTTTCCTGTTTCTGCACCTCTCTAGCGTCTTTCTGCAGTTCTCTTGCACATTTCTGCACCTCTGTTGCTTCTTTCTACACTTCTCTTTGCTCTGTCTGCACCCCTTTTACCTCTTTCTGTACCTCCGTTGTCTCCTTCTGCACTTCTCTTGCTTCTTTCTGCACCTCTCTTGCTTCTTTCTGCACCCTTCTTTCGGCACCCCTCTCCCCCCTTACTGTACCTCTCTTGCCTCTTTCAGAACCTCACTTGCTTCTTTCTGCACCCCTCTTCCCTCTTTCTGCACCTCTCATGCCTCTTGTTGCACCTCTCTTGCCTCTTCCTGCTCCTCATCTCTTGCCTATTTCTGCAACTCTGTTGCTTTTTCTGCACTTCTCTTGCTTCTTTACCCATCACTCTTGCTTCTTTCTGCACCCATCTTGCCTCTTTCTGCATTCCTTTTCCCTCATTCTGTACGTCTCTTGAATGTTTCGGCACCTCTCTAGCCTCTTTCTGCAATTCTCTTGCATCTTTCCGCACCTCTTTTGCTTCTTTCTACACTTCTCTTTCCTCCATCTGTACCCTCTTGCCTGTTTCTGCACCTCTCTTGCCTCTTTCTGCTCTTCTGTTGCCTCTTTCTGCACCTCACTTGCTTCATTATGCACCTCTCTTGCCTCTTTCTGCACCCCTCTTCCCTCTTTCTGCACCTCTCTTGCCTCTTTCTGCACCCTGTTCCCTCTTTCTGTACCTTTCTTGCCTCTTTCTGCACCTCTCTTGCCTCTTCTGCACCTCTCTAGCCTCTTTCCGCACTTCTCTTGCTTCTTTCCGCACCTTTCTTCCTCTTTCTGCACCTCTCTTCTTTCTAAACCTCTCGCCTCTTTCTGCACCTTTCTTCCAGTTACTACAGTTCTCTTGCTTCTATCTGCACCTCTCTTGCCTCTGTCTGGACTCGCTTGGTTATTTCTGCACTTCTCTTCCCTCTTTCTACACCTCTCTTGCTTATTTCTGCACCCCACTTGCCTATTTCTGCATCCATGTTCCCTGATTCTGCACCCCTCTTCCCTCTTTCTGCACATCTCTGGCCTCTTTCTGCACCTATCTTGCCTCTTTCTAGCATTTCTTTTGCCTCTTTCTGCAACTTTTTTGCCTCTTTCTGCACTTCTCTTGCTTTTTTCTGCACATCTCTTGCTTCGTTCTGCACCACTCTTTCCTCTTTCTGTACCTCTGTTGCCTGTTTCTGCACCTCTCTTGCCTCTTGCTGCACTTCTCTTGCCTCTTTCTGCACCTTTCTTGCCTCTTTCTGTACCTCTCTTGCCTCTCTCTGGACCTCTCTTTCCTCTTTCTGCACTTCTCTTGCTTCTTTCAGCACCTTTTTTCGTCTTTCTGCACCTCTCTTGCCTATTTCTGTACCTCTCCTGCCTCTTTCTGTACCTTTCTTCCTCTTTTTGCAGTTCTCTTGCTTTTATCTGCACCTCTCTTTCCTCTTTCTGCACCTCGCTTGGTTCATTCTGCACTTCTCTTCCCTCTTTCTGCGCCTCTCTTTTTTCTTTCTGCACCCCTCTTGCCTCTTTCTGCACCCCTCTTCCCTGATTCTGCATCCCTCTTCCCCCTTTCTGCACCTCTCTTGCCTGTTTCTGCACCAATCTTGCCTCTTTCAGCACTTCTCTTGCCTCTCTCTGAAATGAAATGAAATGAAAAGACAATTTATTGAGCGCGATAGCTACCCTTAGGCGTCCTAGCGCTACAGACAAGCACGTGCGGGCAAAACAGTTGAAGCTAAACAGGTTTATTAAAGAGAAAAGTTTTTAGGAGCTTACGAAATGGGAGCAGATTGGGTTCTGAGCACAGGTGCAAAGGGAGAGAGTTCCAGAGTTTGGCCGCGTTATAAGCGAAAGAGCGGCCACCACATCTGGTTCTTTTTATCCTGGGTACTCTGGCGAGGAGAGAAGATGCTGATCTAAGCTGTCTGTTAGGATGGTAGGGGGTGATCAGTGGTTGGTTGATAGCAGGGCCTGTCTTCCAGAAGGCCCTGTGGGCAATACAGAGAGCTTTAAATTTTAAATTCGATTCTCTCCCGGACTGGGAGCCAGTGGAGGTGTTTCATACCAGGATTGATAGAAAGTCGACGGGGAACCTGAAGGAGTGTTCGGGCAGCGCAGTTTTGAATAACCTGGAGCCTGCGCAAGGTGGACTGAGGGGCTCCCAGATAGAGGGCATTCCCGAAATCCAGGCATGACAGAATGAGGCCCTGGACCATAATCTGTCTCGCCTGGAATGGAAGTAGGGGAAGAATCTTCCGCAGTAATCTCAGTAGACCATAGCAAGTGGCTGCAAGTTTAGCTGCTTGATGGTTAAAGCTGAGGGTGTTGTCCAGCCAAATGCCAAGGCTCTTGATCATGTCCTTTGGTACTGGGGCAGGGCTGAGGCAAGGGGGCCTCAGTGAGTTCATAATGAGCTTGGGAGCATTACCCAAGAGCATTTCTGTTGCTTCTTTCTGCAATTCTCTTCCTTCTTTTTGCACCTCATTTGCTTCTTTTTGCACCCTTCTTCCCTCTTTCTGCACCTCTGTTGCCTGTTTCTGCACCTCTCTTGCCTCTTTCTGCACTTCTCTTGCCTCTTTCTGCAATTCTGTTGCTTCGTTCTGCACTTCTCTTACCTCTTTCTGCAGCCCTCTTCCCTCTTTCTGCACCGCTCTTGCCTCTTTCTGCACCCCTGTTCCTTCTTTCTGCACCTCTCTTGCCTGTTTCTGCACCTCTCTTGCTTCGTTCTGCAGTTCTCTTGCCTCTTTCTGCACCTCTGTTGCTTCTTTCTGCACTTCTCTTTGCTCTTTCTGCACCCCTGTTGCCTCTTTCTGTACCCCTGTTGGCTCTTTCTGCACTTCTCTTGCTTCTTTCTTCTCCTCTCTTGCTTCTTTCTGCACCCCCTTTCTTCTTTCTGCAACCCTCTTCCCCATTTCTGTACTTCTCTTACCTCTTTCAGAACCTCTCCTGCCTCTTTCTGCTCTTCTCTTGCCTATTTCTGCAACTCTGTTGCTTTTTCCTGCACTTCTCTTGCTTCTTTACGCATCAATCTTGCTTCTTTCTGCACCCATCTTCCCTCTTTCTGCATTCCTTTTCCCTCTTTCTATACCTCTCTTGCATGTTTCTGCATCACTCTAGCCTTTTTCTGCACTTCTCTTGCATCTTTCCGCACCACTGTTGCTTCTTTCTGTACCCTCTTGCCTCTTCCTGCACCCCTCTTCCCTCTTTCTGCACCTCTCTTGCTTCACCTCTTTTGCCTCTTTCTGCTCTTCTCTTGCCTATTTCTGCAACTCTGTTGCTTTTTCCTGCACTTCTCTTGCTTCTTTACGCATCAATCTTGCTTCTTTCTGCACCCATCTTCCCTCTTTCTGCATTCCTTTTCCCTCTTTCTATACCTCTCTTGCATGTTTCTGCATCACTCTAGCCTTTTTCTGCACTTCTCTTGCATCTTTCTGCACCACTTTTGCTTCTTTCTGTACCCTCTTGCCTATTTCTGCACCACTGTTGCCTCTTTCTGCACTTCTGTTGCCTGTTTCTGCACCTCTCTTGCCTCTTTCTGCATTCCTCTTGCCTCTTTCTGCAGCCCTCTTCCCTCTTTCTGTACCTCTGTTGCCTTTCTGCACCCATGTTCCCTCTTTCTGCACCTCTTTTGCCTGTTTCTGCCCTCTCTTGCTTCTTTCTGCAGTTCTCTTTGCACCTCTGTTGCTTCTTTCTGTACTTCTTTTGCCTCTTTTTGCACCCGTTACCTCTTTCTGCACCTCTGTTGGTTTTTCCGCACTTCTCTTGCTTCTTTCTGTACCTCTCTTGCTTCTTTCTGCGCCCCTCTTTCATCTTTCTATACCCCTCTTCCCTCTTTCTGCAACTCTTGCCTCTT
The DNA here is from genome assembly GCA_963921515.1 of Calotriton arnoldi. Lineage (NCBI taxonomy): Eukaryota > Metazoa > Chordata > Amphibia > Caudata > Salamandridae > Calotriton > Calotriton arnoldi. The sequence continues at coordinate 702,209 of CAWUFW010009682.1, forward strand.
TCAGCACCTCACTTGCCTCTCTCTGCACCTCTGTTGCCTCTTTCTGTACCTCTCTTGCTTCCTTCTGCACTTCTCTTGCCTCTTTCTGTATCTTTATTGCCTCTTTCTGTACCGCTCTTCTGTCTTTCTACACCTCTCTTGCCTCTTTCTGCACCTTTCTTCCAGTTTATGCAGTTCTCTTGCTTCTATCTGCACCTCTCTTGCCTCTTTCTGCATCCCTGTTCCCTGATTCTGGACCCACCTTCCCTCTTTCTGCACCTCTCTGGCCTCTTTCTACACCTATCTTGCCTCTTTTAGCACTTCTTTTGCCTCTTTCTGCAACTCTGTTGCTACTTTCTGCACTTCTCTTGCTTCTTTCTGCACCTCATTTGCTTCTTTTTTCACCCCTAATCCCTCTTTCTGCACTTCTGTGTCCTGTTTCTGCACATCTCTTGCCTCTTTCTGCATTTGTTGCTTCTTTCTGCACTTCTCTTGCTTCTTTATGCACCTCTCTTGCTTCTTTCTGCACCCTTCTTGCCTCTTTCTGCACCCCTCTTCCCTCTTTCTGCACCTCTTTTGCCTCTTGCTGCACCTCTTTTGCCTCTTTTGCCTCTTTCTGCTCTTCTCTTGCCTATTTTGACACCTCTCTTGCTTCTTTCTGCACTTCTCTTTGCTCTTTGCTCTTTCTCCACTTCACTTGCTTCTTTCTGCACCTCATTTGCTTCTTGTTGCACCCCTCTTCCCTCTTTCTGCACCTGTTGCTTCTTTCTGCACTTCTCTTGCCTCTTTCTGCATTTCTGTTGCTTCGTTCTGCACTTATCTTACCTCTTTCTGCACCCCTCTTGCCTCTTTCTGCACCTCTGTTGCTTCTTTCTGCACTTCTCTTGCCTCTTTCTGCACCTCTTTTGCTTCTTTCTGTACCCCTCTTTCCTCTTTCTGCACCTCTTGCCTCTTGCTGCACCTCTCTTGCCTCTTTCTGCTCTTCTCTTGCCTATTTCTGCAACTCTGTTGCTTTTTCCTGCACTTCTCTTGCTTCTTTACGCATCACTATTGCTTCTTTCTGCACCCATCTTCCCTCTTTCTGCATTGCTTTTCCCTGTTTCTGCACCTCTCTAGCCTCTTTCTGCACTTCTCTTGAATCTTAATGCACCCCTGTTGCTTCTTTCTGTACTTCTCTTGCCTCTTTCTGTACCCTCTTGCCTGTTTCTGTATCTCTCTTGCCTCTTTCTCCACTTCTGTTGCCTCTTTCTGCACCTCACTTGCTTCTTTCTGCACCCCTCTTGCCTCTTTATGCAGCCCTCATCCTTCTTTCTGCAACTCTCTTGCCTCTTTCTGCACCGCTGTTCCCTCTTTCAGCACCTTTCTTGCCTGTTTCTGCACCTCTCTTGCTTCTTTCTGCACTTCACTTTGCTCTTTCTGCACTTCTCTTGCTTCTTTCTGCACCTCATCTGCTACATTCTGCACCCCTCTTTCCTCTTTCTGCACCTCTTTTGCCTGTTTCTGCACCTCTCTTGCCTCTTTCTGCATTTCTGTTGCTTCGTTCTGCACTTCTCTTACCTCTTTCTGCACCCCTCTTGCCTCTTTCTGCACCTCTGTTGAATCTTTCTGCACTTCTCTTGCTTCTTCATGCACCCCTCTTGCCTCTTTCTGCACCCCTCTTCCCTCTTTCTGCCCCTCTCTTGCCTCTTGCTGCTCCTCTCTTGCCTCTTTCTGCTCTTCTTTTGCCTATTTCTGCAACTATGTTGCTTTTTCCTGCACTTCTCTTGCTGCTTTATGCAACACTCTTGCTTCTTTCTGCACCCATCTTCCCTCTTTCTTCATTCCTTTTCCCTCTTTCTGTAACTCTCTTGCATGTTTCTGTACCTCTATAGCCTCTTTCTGCACTTCTCTTGCATCTTTCCGCACCCCTGTTGCTTCTTTCTGTGTTCCCTTGCCTCTTTCTGTACCCTCTTGCCTGTTTCTGCACCTCTTTTGCCTCTTTCTGTACTTCTGTTGCCTCTTTCTGCACTTCTCTTGCATCTTTCCGCACCCCTGTTGCTTCTTTCTGTGTTCCCTTGCCTCTTTCTGCAACCTTCTTCCCTCTCTCTGCACCTCTTATGTCTTTTTCTGCACCCCTGTTCCCTATTTCTGCACCTCTCTTGCCTGTTTCTGCACCTCTCTTGCTTCTTTCTGCAGTTCTCTTGCCTCTTTCTGCAACCCTGTTGCCTCTTTCCGTACCTCTGTTGGCTCTTTCTGCACTTCTATTGCTTATTCTGCTACTCTCTTGCTTCTTTCTGCATCCCTATTTCTTCTTACTGCACCACTCTTTCCTCTTTCTGTACGTCTGTTGCCTGTTTCTGCACCTCTCATTCCTCTTTCTGCACCTTTCTTTCCTCTTTCTTCACCTCTCTTGCCTCTTTCTGGACCTTTCTTTCCTATTTCTGCACTTCTCTTGCTTCTTTCCGCACCTTTTTTCCTCTTTATGTACCTCGCTTAGTTCTTTCTGCACTTCTCTTCCCTCTTTCTGCACCTCTCTTTTTTCTTTCTGCACCCCTCTTCCCTGATTCTGCACTCCTCTTTCCCCTTTCTGCACCTATCTCGCCTCTTTCAGCACTTCTCTTGCCACTCTCTGCAAGTCTGTTGCTTCTTTCTGCACTTCTCTTGCTTCTTTCTGCACCTCATTTTTGCACCCCTCTTCCCTCTTTCTGCACCTCTGTTGTCTGTTTCTGCACCTCTTGCCTCTTTCTGCACTTCTCTTGCCTCTTTCTGCATTTCTGTTGCTTCGTTCTGCGCTTCACTTTCCTCTTTCTGCACCCCTCTTGCCTCTTTCTGCACCTCTGTTGCTTCTTTCTGCACTTCTCTTGCTTCTTTATGCACCTCTCTTGCTTCTTTCTGCACCCTTCGTGCCTCTTTCTGCACCCCTCTTCCCTCTTTCTGTACCTCTTTTGCCTCTTGCTGCACCTGTCTTGCCTCTTTCTGTTCTTCTCTTGCCTATTTTGGCACCTCTCTTGCTTCTTTCTGCACTTCTCTTTCCTCTTTCGGCACTTCTCTTGCTTCTTTCTACACCTCTTTTGCTTCTTTCTAGACCCCTCTTTCCTCTTTCTGCACCTCTCTTGCTGCACCTCTTGCCTCTTTCTGCTCTTTTCTTGCCTATTTCTGCAACTCTGTTGCTTTTTCCTGCACTTCTCTTGCTTCTTTGCGCATTACTCTTGCTTATTTCTGCACCCATCTTCCCTCTTTCTGCATTCCTTTTACCTCTTTCTGTACCTTTCTTGCATGTTTCTGCACCTCTCTAGCCTCTGTCTGCAATTCTCTTGCATCTTTCCGCACCCCTGTTGCTTCTTTCTGTACTTCTCTTGCCTCTTTCTGCACTTCTGTTGCCTCTTTCTGCACCTCACTTGCTTCTTTATGCACCCCTCTTGCCTCTTTCTGCAACCCTCTTCCCTCTTTCTGCACCTCTCTTGCCTGTTTCTACACCTCTCGTGCTTCTTTCTGCAGTTCTTTTGCCTCTTTCTGCACCTCTGTTGCTTCTTTATGCACTTCTATTTGCTCTTTCTGCACCCCTTTTGCCTCTTTCTGTATCTCTGTTGACTCTTTTTGCACTTCTCTTGCTTCTTTCTGCTCTTCTCTTGTATCTTTGTGCACCCCTCTTCTTTCTGCACCCCTCTTCCCCCCTTTCTGTACCTCTCTTGCATCTTTCAGAACCTTACTCGCCTCTTTCTGCACCTCTCTTGCCTCTTCCTGCACCCCTCTTCCCTCTTTCTGCACCTCTCTTGCTTCACCTCTTTTGCCTCTTTCTGCTCTTCTCTTGCCTATTTCTGCAACTCTGTTGCTTTTTCCTGCACTTCTCTTGCTTCTTTATGCATCACTCTTGCTTCTTTCTGCACCAATCTTGCCTCTTTCTGCATTCCTTTTCCCTCTTTCTGTAACTCTCTTGCATGTTTCTGCACCTCTCTAGCCTCTTTCTGCAATTCTCTTCTATCTTTCCGCACCTCTTTTGCTTCTTTCTGTACTTCTCCTTCCTCTCTCTGTGCCCTTTTGACTGTTCCTGCAACTCTCTTGCCTCTTTCTGCACTTCTGTTGCCTCTTTCTGCACCTCACTTGCTTCTTTCTGCACCCCTCTTGCCTCTTTCTGCAGCCCTCATCCCTCTTTCTGCACCTCTCTTGCCTCTTTCTGCACCTCTTTTCCCTCTTTCTGCACCTCTCTTGCCTGTTTCTGCACCTCTCGTGCTTCTTTCTGCAGTTCTCTTGCCTCTTTCGGCACCTCTCTTGCTTCTTTCTGCACTTCACTTTGCTCTTTCTGCACTTCTCTTGCTTCTTTCTGAACCTCATTTGCTACTTTCGGCACCCCTCTTCCATCTTTCTACACCTCTTTTGCCTGTTTCTGCACCTCTCTTGCCTCTTTCTGCACTTCTCTTGCCCCTTTCTGCATTTCTGTTGCTTCGTTCTGCACTTCTCTTACCTCTTTCTGCACCCCTCTTACCTCTTTCTGCACACTGTTGCTTCTTTATGCACTTCTCATGCTTCTTTATGCACCTCTCTTGCTTCTTTCTGCACCCCTCTTACCTCTTTCTGCACCCCTCTTACCTCTTTCTGCACCTCTCTTGCCGCACCTCTATTGCCTCTTTCTGCTCTTCTATTTCTGCAAATCTGTTGCTTTTTCCTGCACTTCTCTTGCTGCTTTATGCATCACTATTGCTTCTTTCGGCACCCATCTTCCCTCTTTCTGCATTCCTTTTCCCTCTTTCTGTACCTCTCTTGCATGTTTATGTACCTCTCTAGCCTCTTTCTGCACTTCTCTTGCATCTTTCTGCACCCCTTTGCTTCTTTCTGGGTTCTCTTGCCTCTTTCTGTACCCTCTTGCCTGTTTCTGCACCTCTCTTGCCTCTTTCTATACTTCTGTTGCCTCTTTCTGCCTATTTCTGCAAATCTGTTGCTTTTTCCTGCACTTCTCTTGCTGCTTTATGCATCACTATTGCTTCTTTCGGCACCCATCTTCCCTCTTTCTGCATTCCTTTTCCCTCTTTCTGTACCTCTCTTGCATGTTTATGTACCTCTCTAGCCTCTTTCTGCACTTCTCTTGCATCTTTCTGCACCCCTTTTGCTTCTTTCTGGGTTCTCTTGCCTCTTTCTGTACCCTCTTGCCTGTTTCTGCACCTCTCTTGCCTCTTTCTATACTTCTGTTGCCTCTTTCTGCACCTCACTTGCTTCTTTCTGCACCCCTCTTGCCTCTTTCTGCACCCCTGTTCCCTATTTCTGCACCTCTCTTGCCTGTTTCTGCACCTCTCTTGCTTCTTTCTGCAGTTCTCTTGCCTGTTTCTGCACCTCTCTTGCTTCTTTCTGCACTTCTCTTGCTTTATTCTGCTCCTCTCTTGCTTCTTTCTGCATCCCTCTTTCTGCACCACTCTTTCCTCTTTCTGTACATCTGTTGCCTGTTTCTGCACCTCTCATGCCTCTTTCTGCACTTCCCTTGCCTCTTTCTGCACCTTTCTTTCCTCTTTCTTCACCTCTCTTGCCTCTTTCTGGACCTCTCTTTCTATTTCTGCACTTCTCTTGCTTCTTTCCGTACCTTTTTTCCTCTTTCTGCACCTCGCTTGGTTCTTTCTGCACTTCTCTTCCCTCTTTCTGCACCTCTCTTTTTTCTTTCTGTACCCTCTTGCCTGTTTCTGCACCTCTCTTGCCTCTTTCTGCACTTCTGTGGCATCTTTCTGCACCCCACTTTGCTTCTTTCTGCACCCCTCTTGCCTCTTTTTGCAGCCCTCTTCCCTCTTTCTGTACCTCTCTTGCCTCTTTCTGCACCCCTGTTCCCTATTTCTGCACCTCCCTTTCCTGTTTCTACACCTCTCGTACTTTTCTGCAGTTCTCTTGCCTCTTTCTGCATCTCTGTTGCTTCTTTCTGCACTTCTATTTGCTCTTTCTGTACCCCTTTTGCCTCTTTCTGTATCTCTGTTGACTCTTTTTGTACTTCTCTTGCTTCTTTCTGCTCCTCTCTTGTATCTTTGTGCACCCCTCTTTCTTCTTTCTGCACCCCTCTTCCCCCTTTCTGTACCTCTCTTGCCTCTTTCAGAACCTCACTTGCCTCTTTCTGCACCTCTCTTGCCTCTTTCTGCACCTCTCTTGCCTCTTCCTGCACCTCTTCCCTCTTTCTGCACCTCTCTTGCTGCACCTCTTTTGCCTCTTTCTGCTCTTCTCTTGCCTATTTCTGCAACTCTGTTGCTTTTTCCTGCACTTCTCTTGCTTCTTTACGCATCACTCTTGCTTCTTTCTGCACCCATCTTGCCTCTTTCTGCATTCCTTTTCCCTCTTTCTGTAACTCTCTTGCATGTTTCTGCACCTCTTTAGCCTCTTTCTGCAATTCTCTTCTGTCTTTCCGCACCTCTTTTGCTTATTTCTGTACTTCTCCTTCCTCTTTCTGTGCCCTGTTGACTGTTCCTGCAACTCTCTTGCCTCTTTCTGCACTTCTGTTGCCTCTTTCTGCACCTCACATGCTTCTTTCTGCACCCCTCTTGCCTCTTTCTGCAGCCCTCTTCCCTCTTTATGCACCTCTCTTGTCTCTTTCTGCACCCCTGTTCCCTATTTCTGCACCTCTCTTGCCTGTTTCTGCACCTCTCTTGCTTCTTTCTGCAGTTCTCTTGCCTCTTTCTGCATCTCTGTTGCTTCTTTCTGCACTTCTCTTTGCGCACCCCTGTTTCCTCTTTCTGTACCTCTGTTTCCTCTTTCTGCACTTCTCTTGCTTTATTCTGCTCCTCTCTTGCTTCTTTCTGCATCCGTCTTTCTGCACCACTCTTTCCTCTTTCTGTACCTCTGTTGCCTGTTTCTGCACCTCTCATGCCTCCTTCTGCACTTCTCTTACCTCTTTCTGCGCCTTTCTTTCCTATTTCTTCACCTCTCTTGCCACTTTCTGGACCGCTCTTTCCTATTTCTGCACTTCTCTTCCCTCTTTCTGCACCTCTCTTTTTTCTTTCTGTACCCTTCTTGCCTCTTTCTGCACCCCTCTTCCCTGATTCTGCACTCCTCTTCCCCCTTTCTGCACCTCTCTTGATTCTTTCTGCACCTATCTCGCCTCTTTCAGCACTTCTCTTGCCTCTCTCTGCAACTCTGTTGCTTCTTTCTGCACTTCTCTTGCTTCTTTCTGCACCTCATTTGCTTCTTTTTGCACCCCTCTTCCATCTTTCTGCACCTCTGTTGCCTGTTTCTGCACCTCTCTGGCCTCTTTCTGCACTTCTCTTGCCTCTTTCTGCATTTCTGTTGCTTCGTTCTGCACTTCTCTTTCCTCTTTCTGCACCCCTCTTGCCTCTTTCTGCACCTCTGTTGCTTCTTTCTGCACTTCTCTTGCTTCTTTATGCACCTCTCTTGCTTCTTTCTGCACCTCTTTGCTCTTTCTGCACTTCTCTTGCTTCTTTCTGCACCTCATTTGCTTCTTTTTGCACCCCTCTTCCATCTTTCTGCACCTCTGTTTCCTGTTTCTGCACCTCTCTGGCCTCTTTCTGCACTTCTCTTGCCTCTTTCTGCATTTCTGTTGCTTCGTTCTGCACTTCTCTTTCCGTACCTCTCTTTCCTCTTTCTGCACCTCTTTTGCCTCTTGCTGCACCTCTCTTGCCTCTTTCTGCTCTTCTCTTGCCTATTTCGGCACCTCTCTTGCTTCTTTATGCACTTCTCTTTGCTCTTTCTGCACTTCTCTTGCTTCTTTCTGCACCTCATTTCCTTCTTTCTGCACCTCTCGCCTCTTTCTGCACTTCTCTTGCCTCTTTCTGCATTTCTGTTGCTTCGTTCTGCATTTCTCTTACCTCTTTCTGCACACCTCTTGCTTCTTTCTGCACCTTTGTTGCTTCTTTCTGCACTTCTCTTGCTTCTTTATGCACCTCTCTTGTTTCTTTCTACAACCCTTTTGCCTCTTTCTGCACCCATCTTCCCTCTTTCTGTACCTCTGTTGCCTCTTTCTGCTCTTTTTTTATTTATTTTATTTTGATACAAAAGAAAAAAGAACAAAATACACAGAGACCTGCTGTTGACAATTCAAGAAGGATAACATACATTTTGACAATTGATCATGTAGTCTTATAACAGGTTGTTGTCACTTAACATACCAGCTATAAACAGCCCACGTCCTGGACACCAGTGGAACAGAAATGCATCTCAAGATACCAAAACACATCGCCAGCATTGTATATAACCTAGGCATGCAGCCACAAATACAGACAGCTGTTTAGGCTATGACCCAGAGGCGTCCGCAGGAGCTTGATACAGCAGTCTCACCCATCCAGCACACCCTGCCATGGCCTGCCTGTGCACGGGGGTGTCCACACCCTCAGCATCTATGGTAGTCAAGTAAGTTTTGTACAATTCCCAAAGGTTTTATGGGGCGATTACGCGGGGGGAGGAGTTCACTATAATTTTCAGTTTGCGTACTAGAGTATATCATATCTCTCAACCAGCCAGCCATAGTGGAAGTCGGGCCACGGGACCAGCAGATCGCCACCCTCCGTATAGCTATCAACAGCCCCATGTCGACCAACCATCTAATAGCTTTTGGCAAGGGTAAGGAATACCCTAGAAGGGCAAGCAAGGGGTCAGGTATTAATGTTGTAGTTGTGATATCCCCTAGGGTCTTGAAGAACTGAACCCAGAAGTTGGCAATCCCCGGACATGTCAATCAATCAATCAATCACAGAATTTGTAGAGCGCACTACTTACCCGCGAGGGTCTCAAGGCGCTGGGGAGAAAAAAAAGGGGGGGGGTGCTGCTACTGGTCGAACAACCAGGTCTTGAGTAGCCTCCTTAATTTCAGCAGGTCTTGGGTCTGTCGTAGGCTTAGTGGAAGGGTGTTCCAGGTGTTGGCGGCGAGGTGGGAGAAGGATCTGCCGCCGGTGGTTGTTCTTCGAATGCGAGGGACGGTGGCGAGGAGAGGTCGGCGGAGCGGAGCTGGCGGTTGGGGACGTAGAAGAAGAGTCGTCTGTTGAGGTAGGCTGGGCCAGTCTTGTGGAGTGCCTTGTGTGCGTGGATGAGGAGTTTGAAGGAGATTCTCCTGTCGATGGGGAGCCAGTGCAGGTTCCTCAGGTGGGGGGTGATGTGGCTGTGGCGTGGTACATCGAGGATCAGGCGTGTGGAAGCGTTTTGTATGCGTTGCAGTCGCTTGATGAGCTTGGCCGGGGCTCCCGCGTAGAGGGCGTTCCCATAGTCAAGTCTGCTACTGACGAGGGCCTGGGTGACTGTTCTTCTTGTATCTGTCGGGATCCACCTGTAAATCTTGCGAAGCATGCGGAGGGTGTTGAAGCAGGAGGAGGAGACTGCGTTGACTTGCTTGGCCATGGAGAGCGTTGAGTCGAGGATGACTCCCAGGTTGCGTGCGTGGTCGGTGGGTGTCGGGGCTGCTCCCAGTGTCGTTGACCACCAGGAGTCGTCCCAGGCTGAGGGGTTGGAGCCGAAGATGAGGACCTCTGTCTTGTCCGTGTTCAGCTTTAGTCGGCTGATCTTCACCAATCGGCGACGGCCTTCATTCCTTCATGGAGGTTGGATTTGGCGGCGAGGGGTCCTTGGTGAGGGAGAGGATCAGTTGAGTGTCGTCGGCGTAGGAGATTATGTTGAGGTCATGCTGTCTGGCGATGCGTGCGAGCGGGGCCATGTAGATGTTGAACAGTGTTGGGCTGAGGGATGATCCCTGGGGTACGCCGCAGATGATCTCGGAGGCTTCGGATCGGAATGGTGGGAGGCGGACTCTCTGGGTTCTGCCGGCGAGGAAGGAGGTGGCCCATTCCAGGGCCTTGTCTCGGATCCCTGCGTCGTGGAGGCGTGCGCGTAGAGTGCGGTGGCAGACAGTGTCGAAGGCGGCGGAGAGGTCCAGCAGGATGAGGGCTGCGGTCTCACCGTTGTCCAGCAGGATCCTGATGTCATCGGTGGCGGCGATGAGGGCAGTCTCAGTGCTGTGGTTGCTGCGGAACCCTGATTGGGATGGGTCCAGGATGCTGTTTTCTTCGAGGTATCGGGTTAGCGGTTTGTTGACTATCTTCTCGATGACCTTGGCTGGGAACGGAAGCAGGGAGATGGGCCGGAAGTTCTTGAGGTCTCTCGGGTCCGCCTTGGGTTTTTGGAGTAGGGCGTTGATCTCTGCGTGTTTCCAGCTCTCTGGGAAGGTCGCGGTCTCGAAGGAGAGATTGATGACGTTGCACAGGTGGGGTGCGATGGAGCTGCTGGCTTTGTTGAAGATGTGGTGCGGGAAAGGGTCTGACGGGGAGCCGGAGTGTATTGTGCTCATAGTCTTGATGGTGTCATCGATGTTCACGCTGGCCCAGGCTGGCAGGGGGTCGTGGTCGATGGTGTGCGGCGGGTCTGGTGCATCGATCTTAGTTGGGGCTGTCTGGGTGTTGAAGCTGTCGTGGATGTCGGCGATCTTGCGGTGGAAGAAGGTGGCGAGGAATCGCACAGGGCTTGCGACGGCGGGATGTCGTTGGTGTTGGAGCTGGGGTTGGAGAGTTCCTTCACGATGTTGAAGAGCTCCTTGCTGTTGTGTGCGTTGTTGTCAAGGCGGTCTTTGAAGGAGATTCTCTTGGCGGACTTGATGAGGTGGTGGTGGTTACGGATGGCGTCTTTGTGGGCTGCGTGGCTGTCCGGTGTCTTATCACTGTGCCATTTCTTCTCTAGTTTCCGGCAGGTACGCTTGGAAGCTAGGAGTTCCGAGGTGAACCAGCTGGCTCTTTTGGTGGTGTCACTGTAGGTGAGTTTTTTCAGCGGGGCGAGGGTGTTGGCACAGTCGTCTATCCATCGTCTGAGGTTGCAGGCAGCGTCGTCGGTGTTGGATGGGTCGGAGGGAGGGCTGAGAGCGAGGTTTGCCCGTAGTTGGTCTTCGGTGACTTTGCTCCAGCAGCGGCGTGGGATCTGTTGGGTGCGGTGGTGGGTTTCTGGAAGGTGAAATGGATGCAGCGGTGGTCGGTCCAGAGGAGTTCCATGGTGTGGCTGAAGGAGACGTGGGAGCTTGAGGAGAAGATGGGGTCAAGCGTGTGGCCGGCGGAATGGGTCGGTGTTGTGACGAGCTGGCTCAGACCGAGGTTGGCAAGGTTGTCGATCAGGGTGGTGGAGTTGCTGTCGTTGTTGTTCTCCAGGTGAAAGTTCAGGTCTCCGAGGAGGATGTAGTCGGTAGAGGTCAGGGCGTGCGTGCTGATGAAGTCGGCGATGAAGTCGCTGAACTGGGGTCGGGGCCCAGGGGGTCTGTAGACAAGGGTGCCTCTAAGGGTGGTGTTGGGGTCCGTGTGGATCTGGAAGTGCATGTGTTCGGCGTTGCTGAGAGTGTCGTCGGTGCTGGTCGAGACCCTGATGGTGTTCTTGTGGACGATGGCGATTCCTCCTCCTACTGCGTTGATGCGGTCTCTACGGGTGATCTTATAGCCGTCTGGGATGGCTATGGCGATGTCGGGGGCGGAGGAGTCGTTCATCCAGGTCTCTGTCAGGAAGGCGACGTCTGGTGATGATGTGTCGAGCAGGTCCCAGAGCTCGACGGCGTGTTTGCGTGTGGAGCGGGTGTTCAGTAGGATGCATCGGAGGTGGTTGAGGTACTTCTTGGCGGGCGCTTCGGTGGCTCTGAGGCTGGTGTAGCTGCAGTTCCGGCAGGTGAAGGGACCATGGGTGCGTTTCGGGGCGGCCTTGAAGCAGTTGTGTGTCCGTCCGGGGTTGAGAGCGTGGAGTGTGGTGGCATCGTATCGGCGTCGGTCCTCGAGGCTGGAGCGGGGGGCGCACGGCCCAGGGGTTCTGGCGCTGGGCGTGGTCCAGGCGCAGACGGGCTTGCCTTAGGCGCGCCTTTGGCGCGCCAGCGGCGTGACGCGCAGCGGCCGCCATATATGGGGAGGTGGGAGGGAGGAGCAGCTGGGAGCCGGGAGGCAGGGGCAGCGAATGGGCAGTCAGGGGGCGGGGCCGCAGGGACGCAGCGGCGGGAGTGGAGAGAGGCAACGAGGGGTACAGAAAGCAAAACTGGACACAGAAAATGGGGGCAACGAGGGGTACAGAAAGCAAAACTGGACACAGAAAATGGGGGCAACGAGGGTACAGAAAGCAAAACTGGACACAGAAAATGGGGGCAACGAGGGGTACAGAAAGCAAAACTGGACACAGAAAATGGGGGCAACGAGGGGGAACAGAAGGCAAAGTTGGGCTCAGAAAATGGGGGCAACGAGGGGTACAGAAAGCAAAACTGGACACAGAAAACGGGGGCAACGAGGGCTACAGAAAGCAAAACTGGACACAGATAATGGGGGCAACGAGGGGTACAGAAAGCAAAACTGGACACAGAAAATGGGGGAACGAGGGGTACAGAAAGCAAAACTGGACACAGAAAATGGGGCAACGAGGGGTACAGAAAGCAAAACTGGACACAGAAAATGGGGGCAACGAGGGGGAACAGAAGGCAAAGTTGGGCTCAGAAAATGGGGGCAACGAGGGGAAACAAAAAGCAAAATTGGGCACAGAAAATGGGGGCAACGAGGGGGAACAGAAGGTAAACGGGCACCGAGGCAACAAGCAGAGGGGCGAGCTTACCAGCAGCAGCAGCGGGCAGGACAACACAGGCGGAGCTGTGTGGCGGGGGAGCAACCTACCTGGCAAGGTCAAGGGTCCAGGCTAGATGGAAAAAATCTGCAGAGCTTTCGCCGCAGCGTTCGCATTCTGCAGAGTCCCGCAACCCATACCTGTGCAACCTCTCGGGGTGTAGTAAACTCTGTTGAGAAATTTAAAATGTATCAACCTGTGTCTCCCATTCAAGGAAATACGCTTTGTGATCTCACAACAATATTTCCACATACCATCATCAATATCTGTGCACAAATCTACCTGCCACGCCAGCCTAGCCTTTGTGTAGTGGTTTGCCCAATACCCCTGAGCCACTTCATATATTTTGGATACAATCTGTGTTGACGTATCAGTGTTTATCATGTATGTGAGGGCAGCCACTTCCGGGGCTCAGCTAAGTTACTACCCAAAATCTCTTTTAACGATTGTCTCATCCTATGAAACTGGAATCTAGTAAGAAGCTAATCGTGCTGACCCGTCATCATCACCTCACTCCATGTTCTTACCTTTCCCTCTGAAAACACATCACCTATCTTGATCATTTTAACGGCATTCAGTGCCCGGGTTATGCCCCTGTCTGTGCATGCAGGTAGCCAGAGGCACCACTCCAGGGGAGTGAGTGGGGAGTATAAGATCGCTCCCGCTTGCAATTTCAGGAGGTGATGCCAGGCATGTACTGTCGTGTTGATAGAATCCAGAATTCCAGTTCTGCGGTCAGGTGGGTTGAATAAGAGTGCTGGCAAAGGGAGCGGGGTCGCTACTGATGGAGCAAGGACTCGAACATGAGACTTGCTCGGAAGCAATCCTCTCGTTTTAACTTACTAGCGAATTACTAACAACGTGTTTTGTGATTAATAATACGCATTTCCTTTACACGCGGGATAAGATGAAGCTTGCCTATGTGTTTACTAACTGCAATAACATGAACGAAGGACTAGGATGCATTCTAACACGGAATCTTTATTGCGCATGCGTCTACTGCATCGACGTAGTATGACGAAGTAACGCTTGGAGGGAAATTCTGGCGCTTGCGCATATAACTATAAAATGGCCGCTTAAAAGCTCACATGCATGGCACCTGCTTGCTGAAATTAGAAAATAATTTTTATACTAACACAAATGCAGAAAGGGAAATAATAAACTTTATTATTAGTGTGTATTTGGGCCTGTTAAAGTTGTCTGAGTTGAGCAGACTGACGTTGTGCGACGCATGCGCCCTGGCTATGAAGTACGAAAGGATAACTAAGGACTTGTCACGCGTCCAAGGTCGGCGAAGATGTGCCCTGGGAACATGAGGGTGAAGAGTTCATATGAAGGAACTTTATTCAAAAGATTGTTACATTTGTTTTAATAAAGTTTAAAGATGTATGGGAAAGGAAGGGCGGAATAAAAGTTTGAGGGGAGGAGTTTTGAAACAATGGTTTAAAGAAATAAATGAAGTATAAGCATGCTGTGATGATCATCCCCCCTCGCTTGTCCAATCAGAAGTTAGTATTCTGTAAAACTGAAACATTAATGGGTGGTACATGATAATAGAAAGGTATAATTGAAGTAGTTTAGTTAGTTAGGGGGAGAGCGTAGTGCAGCAGAGCGTGAAGAGCTTTTCGGAGAGATAAGCTTGCTGGGAGCGGATGCAGCAGAGACAATTCGGAGCTTGGGATGCTGTCGGTGCTGGGTGGTGCTGATACTCTGAAATGCTGATGAAGAAATCGAATGCAGAACCATCTACTTAATTTGGGTGGGTTAGAAAGAAGATCGTGGAAGAACCACAAGGAGGAAGAGAGTGTCAGAGAGGGGTGCGACGTAGTCGTCGGTATCTAGAGAGGTGAAGTATCCTGTCCTTATTCCTGTCCTAAAGTCTTTGTCTCCTTGTGAGAAGTTGGCCTGGTATATGCTGTTCACTAATTAAAGTGGACACCTTGCACCAGGGCAAATCGACTCTTATGGTAGATAGGTTTAAGACAACCTTTTAAAGAAAGCTATCCTAGTGGTAGCTGTGGAGAGCAGCCTTCAGGCTAAGTCTCGGAGGAATGTAAAGCAGCTTGTTTTACCATATAATCTCTTGAATCACCAAATGAAAAGACACCACACAGGTATATATATCAAATATATATGTATTTATTTCTAAATAACTCTCTACTAATCTCTTTATGAGATTAGAAGACAAACATATGCACAAATCAACGTTTCACAATAAGTTAAGCACAAAATATGGCTGGGGCCCTAGGGGCGTACCAGACCATCTCCTTGCAAGTCGTTGTTTCTAAGTCTCTTACTTAGAAACAACGACTTGCAAGGAGACAAGGCCTAGGGCCTTCAGAAGTGCTGGGGCCTCACGAAACCACCCAAGGCAGGTAAGTAAAGGACCCACGGGGGACGCGTGCAGTGTGGATACACAGGCGCGAATCGCCGTTAACTTCAATGGGGCAAGTCGCGGTTGGAAATAAAGAGTTTTAGGATACTTCGGGAGAACCTACAAGCAAGTCACTTACAGGGTAAGTAGTTCTAGGGCCCACACCCACAGGAGCACCGTAGTGCTGGAGTTACCTCACCCAGGGAAGCCGGGTGCACAGGTGTCCTTTGGTGTCGGGTCGCGGCGTCGTTTTCAATGGCGAACAAAGAAGACTTGCTGCTTGCGGGAGCTGAAGAAGTGTCCGGTGGAATCCAAGCCTGGATTCTGAAGAAGGATGACCTGAAAGCAGAGGGGACAGTGTTCAAAGTCACTTGGCAGTGACCCGGGGCAAGGAAGATGGATGCCCACCGTCGTCGGTCGCTTCAGGTCGGTTGCAGGTGCCTTGACTCTTCAGCCACGTGGTCCAGGAGGCGTCGACGACGATCACGAGCTGGATTCGGTGTGTCCCTCGACGTCTGCAGCTGACTACAGTGTTGGCAACTCGATCGGAGCCAACAAGCCTTGGCAGCCGCAAGTCTCGGGGAGATGAAGAAAAGTCGATGGCGCAGACCAGCAAGGTCTGAGGGACTCACCCAGCGAGGGTAAGTCAGGGCAGGCCTGGAGCAATCAGGGGAGCCCTTTGGTTTCTTTAAGAAGCCTTCTGGGGACCCACAAGCCAGCGGGCAAGGGATCGTGAAGACACCTCGGGCGGAATCACTCAACAGGGGCCCACGGTCACTCAGGACGGTGAAGGCCTCTGATCTTCGGAGGGATTCCTGCTGGAGGTCAGGACCACACGTGGTCCAAAGCACAAGTTCGTGGAACGTTGTGAAGGGGTTGCACTCGACAAAAGTGCAAGGTACCCAGGGGTCGCGGTTCCTCGTTACTCGTGGGGTCCACTTGCCTCAGCTTCGCTGGGGACTCACGATGGCCTGGGAGAGGTCAGGAAATCCACTTCCTGGGCTGCAGGGACTTCGGACTCCGGCGGGAGCGGCGTAGTTTGCGACCGTCGTTGTCGTTTTTGGTGCCTGCCAAGCAGGGGAGTCACTCCTTGACTCCAAGGGAGATTCTTCTGTCTTCCAAAGGTAGTGGAACGTCGAAGGGCCAGGATTCTTCTGTAGAGTGTCGTCCAGGGGTTATCTGCTTTGCAATGGCAAGGTTCCCCCTCTTATACTAAAAAGAGGGGATGGACTAGCTCTATGACCCCACCTATGGGAGGGTCAAGGGAGGGGGTGGCTACACCCACTTCCCTTTGTCCAGTTTCGCGCCAGAGCAGGGGCAGGTAGCCCCTGAGCTGGTTTGAACTGGCATATGCACAGAGGAGCCTTCTGCTCCCCCAGTGCAGGACTTCAAAGCACTCTAAGAGTGCACCCACCCAGCCCCAATACACTAAACCCTGTCTGGAAGGTGGTTACACCTCCCTGTGACAGGATGCCTATTGTTGGGCTTCCTCCACTGTGAGTTTCGGTCATCAGCAGGAGGGCAGCCCAGTGTCTGTGACTGGTGGCATCCATTTTGTGATGCCAGGGCTCTTTAGGATTCTACCGCGTTTCCACAGCAGGCACATGTCTTATCCCTCTAGAAGGGTGGAATGCTACCCCCGCCGCCAAGATTGGCGGGGGGTAGTATTCCAAGATGTTTGACACCAAACACGACATGTTTTGATGCAGCCATTCCAAAGTTAGCATTTACCGCGAGGATATAATGCACTTAAGAGTATATGGTTTAACCGCATCCACAAACAGCACCAGAGAATGGACTCTGAGAACTGCAGAGGGGCCCTGCTCATGCAGAGGCACCCCCTCACATAGAAGCCAAGCACCCTGCCCTCAGGATTGATAGGGCCTGCCATAGGGGTGACTGATAGGTTTATATGTGTGTGCAGGAGAGATATAGGAAACCTATATCTCAGTGAGGGGTGCTAGCACCACCTCACCCAGGCTGCAGTAGCAGGCCTGTGGTGTCAGATTTAGACTGCTTCCCAGGGGTGGCATAACACATGCTGCAGCCCCTGGTAGGCCTGTGAAGTACCTATGCCCTTGGCACCTAAGGTACCATATACTAGGGACTCATAAGGCACCACAGTATCCAATCACTAGTGCACCTAGAGTGCACTCCATGTCGTTTAGAGAGAACAGAGAGGCTGGGGCCCTGATTGGCAGGGACCCAGCCAGACTATAGCCAGAAACCAGTGCTAACATCAGAAAAAAAGTGGGGGCAACATAAGAGGCAGATCCTACTCTCCTACACAACCCCCCCAAACGTAGGGACACTAAACTAACCTTGACCAGTTGAGTCTTCGTGTTCAAAGTGGAAATACCTTGAGAGTCCATCTGCATTGGCATGTTGGGTCCCAGGCCTATGTTCCACTGTATAGTCCATCCCCTGTAGGGAAATGGACCACCTCAAAAGTTTTGGGTTTTCACCTTTCATCTGCTTTAGCCATAGGAGGGGCTTGTGGTCAGTCTGAACTATGAAGTGAGTACCAAACAAGTATGGCCTCAGCTTCTTCAGGGCCCATACCACAGCAAAGGCCTCCCTCTCTATAGCTGACCAACGTTTCTCTCTAGGGGTCAGCCTTCTGCTAATGAAAGCTACTGGCTGGTCTTGACCTTCATCATTCAGTTGAGACAGTACAGCTCCCACACCCAGCTCAGAAGCATCTGTTTGGACAATGAACTTTTTGGTGTAGTCTGGACTCTGTAAGATGGGGGCAGTGCACATGGCCTGCTTTAGGTCTTCAAATGCCTTTTGACAGCTAGCTGTCCACTGAACCTTTTTGGCATTTTCTTAGAGGTAAGATCATTCAAGGGGGTCACTATAGATCCATATCCCTTGACAAACCTCCTATAGTACCCAGTCAGGCCTAAGAAGGCTCTCACCTGTGTCTGGGTGGTTGGAGCAACCCATTCCAGTATGGTTTGGATTTTGCTCTGCAAAGGCTGAACCTGGCCTCCACCTACAAGGTGGCCCAGGTACACAACCTGACTCTGCCCTATCTGGCACTTGGTGGCCTTGATAGTGAGGCCTGCTTTCTGCAGGGCCTCCAAAACATTTCTGAGGTGGACCAGGTGATCCTGCCAGGAGGAACTAAAGACAGCAATATCATCTAGATAAGCTGAGCAATAAGTTTCCATCCCTGCCAGAACTTTATTCACCAACCTCTGAAAAGTGGCAGGTGCATTTTTCAATCCAAAGGGCATCACCACAAAGTGGTAGTGCCCACCAGGGGTCGAAAATGCTGTTTTGGCTTTTGCATCATCAGCTAATCTGATTTGCCAGTAGCCAGCTGTTAGGTCAAATGTGCTTAGATATTTGGCTGAGGCCAAAGTATCAATCAGCTCATCTGCCCTTGGTATGGGATAGGCA
The DNA here is from genome assembly GCA_963921515.1 of Calotriton arnoldi. Lineage (NCBI taxonomy): Eukaryota > Metazoa > Chordata > Amphibia > Caudata > Salamandridae > Calotriton > Calotriton arnoldi. The sequence continues at coordinate 720,480 of CAWUFW010009682.1, forward strand.
TCAGTCCTAGTGACTGCATTGAGGCCTCTGTAGTCTACACAAAACCTCATTTCTTTCTTACCACCCTGGGTATGAGGCTTGGGTACCAGGACTACTGGGCTAGCCCAAGGGCTATCTGAAGGCTCAATTACGCCTAACTCCAACATTTTCTGGACTTCAGTCCTGATACAGTCCCTGACATGGTCAGGTTGCCTGTAGATTTTATTCTTGACAGGCAGACTGTCCCCAGTGTCCACCTCATGGGTGCACCAGGTAGTCTGACTAGGGGTCAGGCTAAACATATGTCTAAACTGTTGCAGAACTTGTCTGCACTCAGTTTGCTGATGGTCAGTGAGGCTGCTTGCCAAAGCAACACCATCTACTGACCCATCATCAGGGTTCTGAGAGAGCAGGTCAGGGAGAGGGTCACTCTCCTCCTCCTGGTCCTCATCAGTTGCCATGAGCAAGCCCATGTCAGCCCTGTCAACATATGGCTTTAATCTGTTGACATGAAGCACCCTTAGGGGGCTCCTGGGAGTTCCAAGATTCACCAGATAGGTGACTTCTCCCTTCTGTTCAACTATTGTATGGGGGCCACTCCACTTGTCCTGGAGGGCTGCTGGGGCCACAGGCTCCAACACCCACACTTTCTGTCCTGGCTGGTATACAGTCAGCACAGCCTTTGGTCATGCCAAGCTTTTTGCAATTCTTGGCTGGCCTCCAGGTTTTTGGTTGCCTTTTTCATGTACTCTGCCATCCGGGAGCGGAGACCAAGTACATAGTCCATCACATCTTGTTTGGGGGCTTGAGAGGTAACTCCCAGCCCTCTTTTACCAAACATAGTGGACCTCTCACAGGATGCCCAAACAGAAGCTCAAATGGGCTGTAGCCAACCCCCTTCTGTGGAACCTCTCTGTATGCAAACAAAAGGCAAGGAAGAAGAAGGTCCCATTTCCGCCTAAGCTTCTCTGGGAGTCCCTTAATCATTCCTTTCAAGGTCTTGTTGAAGCGTTCAACTAAACCATTGCATTGTGGGTGATAGGGGTGGTGAACTTATAAGTTACACCACACTCCTTCCACATTGCTTTCAGATATCCTGACATGAAGTTGGTACCTCTGTCAGAAATGACCTCCTTTGGAAAACCCACTCTGGAGAAAACTCCAATGAGGGCTCTTGCCACCACAGGTGCTGTGGTGGTCCTCAGGGAATTGCCTCTGGGTACCTGGTGGCATGATCCACTACCACCAGGATAAATCTGTGCCCAGATGCAGTCTGAGGGTCAAGGGGACCAACAATGTCAATCCCTACCCTTTCAAAGGGTACCCCCACCACAGGTAGTGGTATCAGGGGGCCTTTGTTGTGCCACCTGCCTTACCACTGGCTTGGCAAGTGACACAGGAGCGACAAAACTCCTTTGTGTCCTCTGACATATGTGGCCAATGAAAATGTGGAACAAGCCTGTCCCAGGTCTTGTTTTGGCCCAAGTGTCCTGCCAAAGGGATATCATGTGCTAAGGTCAAGAGGAACCCCTAAACTTCTGAGGTATTACCAACCTCCTGGTGGCTCCAGGGGCTGGGTCTCTACCCTCAGAATATAGGAGTCCCTCATCCCAATAAACTTTATGGGACCCATTAGCACTCCCAGCAGCCTCAGCAGCAGCCTGCTGTCTGAGGGGTTCAAGAGAGGGGCAGCACTGTTGCTCCTTGCTCAGATCTTCCCTGGAAGGGCCCCCTGCCCCCAAGAACTCAACCTGGTCAGGTTCAAGTCCCTCTGGGGCAGTTCCTTCTTCAGGTTCTGCTTCACCTCCCTCTGGAAGTGAATCCTTGATCTGAGACAGAGGGGAAGGCACTGCCTTAACCCTACTGCTCCTCCTCTTGGGAAGCATCTGGTCCATTGTTCCAGGATCCAGAGCTGGTTCAGTGTCATGCATTCTTGCTTGTGACCTGGTCACAGCAAATACCTCTGCAGGGATGCCCAACATCTCAGCATGAGTCCATAACTCTACTTCAGACCAGGCTGAAGTCTCTAGATCATTGCCCAATAGACATTCTACAGGGAGGTCTGCACTGACTACAACCTTCTTGAGGCCAGTTACCCCTCCCCAGGAGAAATTCACAACTGCCAGACTATGGTTGGTCTGGACATTGCTTGCATTGGTCACCTGGTACATTTCACCCAGGATGATCTGTCCAGGGTCCACTAGGTCCTCTGCCACCATGGTGACACTAGCACCTGTGTCCCTAAATGCCAAAGCCTGTTTGCCATTTATCAAAGGCTGCTGTTTGTACTTGCCCAGATTACTGGGGCTTACTAGGAAGGACATATCAATGTTTCCCTCACAAATCAGCATTGCCTGAGTGGTCACTCTGACTAGGTCAGAATCCACTTCAGAACCCAGGGTCAACCCTACTACACCCTTATTCTGCGTACCACCTCCACCAGTAGCTGAGCTAGGGGGCACAGTTGCCTTAGGGGCAGGAGTGGTGGTGGTCTGGTCTTTGGACTTGGTACAATCAGAAGTCCAGTGCCCTTTCTGTTTACAGAATTTGCACCAGGGCTTCTTTTGGCCTTTTCCCTTGTTGGACTGTGACTCCCCACCAGATGCAGATTTTTGGGGCCCTTGTGAAGACTTCTGGTCTTTTGACTTATCCCCACCTTTCTCAGGGCCTTTAGGATCTTGCTTCTTAGTGTCACCCCCTTGGTTCTGGGTTTTCTGCCTCACCCTGGTTCTGACCCATTTGTCTGCCTTCTTTCCCAATTCTTGGGGAGAGGTCAGATCAGAGTCCACCAGGTACTGATGCAACAACTGGTTCTGGCAATTATTTAGGATCTGTTCTCTCATCATCAGATTATACAATCCCTTGAAATCAGTAACCCTACTGCCAACCAGCCAACCCTCTAGAGCCTTGGTTGCACAATCAACAAAGTCAGTCCAGTCCTGAGTCTGTGCCTTCTGGGTATCTCTGAACTTCAACCTGTACTGCTCAGTGGTTAAGCCAAACCCATCTATCAGTGCACTCTTCAGGACCTCATAATCATCAGCATCCTCCTCTCTAACAGTGAGGAGCTTGTCTCTTCCTTTATCTGAAAAGGAGAGCCACAAGATTGCTGCCCACTGCTTTTGGGGGACCTGCTGTACTCTACAGGCCCTCTCCATAGCAGTTATCCACTTGTGGATATCATCCCCACTCTGGTAGGGAGGAACAACCTTGCTCAGGTTCCTATGGTCAGGAATATATTCTCTGCCTCTAGGGACACTGTTGCTGCCACCAGGGGGTTCTAACCCCTCTTTTCTAGAAGCTCTCTGGATCTCCAGGGCTTCCCTATCCAGTGCCAACTGCTTGGTTCTGAGGGCCACTCTGGCTTCCTCATACTGGAGCAGTTTGCACCTTCTCTCAGAGGAGGTCTCTCTTAAGGGAAAGTATGAGTTCCTCTGCTGGACAAATTCTCTGCCAGAGTGATAAGAGTGGTCAGATTCCCTGGAAGGGGATCTGTGCCTCTCCTCCTCTCTGTCAGTTCTCTTATGGAGAATTCCTCTGTCCTTTTCAGGCCCCTTGGAGCCTGGCCCTTCAATCACAGAGTCTTGGTCATTCTGATTTTCATCATCTGACCCAGATACTATGACTGACCCACCCACTGATTCAAACCCTTTAGCTCCTAGAGCCAATCTAAGGTCATCTGCTGTCAGCAGATCTATCAGGTGGAGTGTTGAGGGACTCTGTCCTATCCTCAGGTGTCTGTCAACACACATGGCTCTCAAGTCAGAGAAAGCCATGTCCTTATACTGAGGCTGAGTGGATCCACTGGGTCCACCCTTTAAGGACATTCTAGTGTTGTGCAGTGTTGTACTACCTACACTAGTTTGTGGCCTACTGATCCTAGCTTGAGCTGTGGAAAGGGTGTGCTATCCCTTGGCACACAGCTCTAAGTTCAGTAGAACTTATTGATACTAAGCTTGACTTTATATGTACCTTGAGTACCTATAATGGTTTTCAGTTAGTAATTCAAATAGAGATTTTCTGGTAAAACAATGGCAAGCTGGAATCCCACACGCTGCCCACCAATGTGAGAAGTTGGCCTGGTATATGCTGTTCACTAATTAAAGTGGACACCTTGCACCAGGGCAAATCGACTCTTATGGTAGATAGGTTTAAGACAACCTTTTAAAGAAAGCTATCCTAGTGGTAGCTGTGGAGAGCAGCCTTCAGGCTAAGTCTCGGAGGAATGTAAAGCAGCTTGTTTTACCATATAATCTCTTGAATCACCAAATGAAAAGACACCACACAGGTATATATATCAAATATATATGTATTTATTTCTAAATAACTCTCTACTAATCTCTTTATGAGATTAGAAGACAAACATATGCACAAATCAACGTTTCACAATAAGTTAAGCACAAAATATGGCTGGGGCCCTAGGGGCGTACCAGACCATATACTAAGTAAGAGACTTAGAAACAACGACTTGCAAGGAGACAAGGCCTAGGGCCTTCAGAAGTGCTGGGGCCTCACGAAACCACCCAAGGCAGGTAAGTAAAGGACCCACGGGGGACGCGTGCAGTGTGGATACACAGGCGCGAATCGCCGTTAACTTCAATGGGGCAAGTCGCGGTTGGAAATAAAGAGTTTTAGGATACTTCGGGAGAACCTACAAGCAAGTCACTTACAGGGTAAGTAGTTCTAGGGCCCACACCCACAGGAGCACCGTAGTGCTGGAGTTACCTCACCCAGGGAAGCCGGGTGCACAGGTGTCCTTTGGTGTCGGGTCGCGGCGTCGTTTTCAATGGCGAACAAAGAAGACTTGCTGCTTGCGGGAGCTGAAGAAGTGTCCGGTGGAATCCAAGCCTGGATTCTGAAGAAGGATGACCTGAAAGCAGAGGGGACAGTGTTCAAAGTCACTTGGCAGTGACCCGGGGCAAGGAAGATGGATGCCCACCGTCGTCGGTCGCTTCAGGTCGGTTGCGGGTGCCTTGACTCTTCAGCCACGTGCTCCAGGAGGCGTCGACGACGACCACGAGCTGGATTCGGTGTGTCCCTCGACATCTGCAGCTGACTAAGGTGTCGGCAACTCGATCGGAGCCAACAAGCCTTGGCAGCCGCAAGTCTCGGGGAGATGAAGAAAAGTCGATGGCGCAGACCAGCAAGGTCTGAGGGACTCACCCAGCAAGGGTAAGTCAGGGCAGGCCTGGAGCAACCAGGGGAGCCCTTTGGTTTCTTTAAGAAGTCTTCTGGGGACCCACAAGCCAGCGGGCAAGGGATCGCGAAGACACCTCGGGCGGAATCACTCAACAGGGGCCCACGGTCACTCGGGACGGTGTAGGCCTCTGATCTTCGGAGGGATTCCTGCTGGAGGTCAGGACCACACGTGGTCCAAAGCACAAGTTCGTGGAACGTTGTGAAGGGGTTGCACTCGACAATAGTGCACGGTACCCAGGGGTCGCGGTTCCTCGTTACTCGTGGGGTCCACTTGCCTCAGCTTCGCTGGGGACTCACGATGGCCTGGGAGAGGTCAGGAAATCCACTTCCTGGGCTGCAGGGACTTCGGACTCCGGCGGGAGCGGCGTAGTTTGCGACCGTCGTTGTCGTTTTTGGTGCCTGCCAAGCAGGGGAGTCACTCCTTGACTCCAAGGAGATTCTTCTGTCTTCCAAAGGTAGTGGAACGTCGAAGGGCCAGGATTCTTCTGTAGAGTGTCGTCCAGGGGTTATCTGCTTTGCAATGGCAAGGTTCCCCCTCTTATACTAAAAAGAGGGGATGGACTAGCTCTATGACCCCACCTATGGGAGGGTCAAGGGAGGGGTGGCTACACCCACTTCCCTTTGTCCAGTTTCGCGCCAGAGCAGGGGCAGGTAGCCCCTGAGCTGGTTTGAACTGGCATATGCACAGAGGAGCCTTCTGCTCCCCCAGTGCAGGACTTCAAAGCACTCTAAGAGTGCACCCACCCAGCCCCAATACACTAAACCCTGTCTGGAAGGTGGTTACACCTCCCTGTGACAGGATGCCTATTGTTGGGCTTCCTCCACTGTGAGTTTCGGTCATCAGCAGGAGGGCAGCCCAGTGTCTGTGACTGGTGGCATCCATTTTGTGATGCCAGGGCTCTTTAGGATTCTACCGCGTTTCCACAGCAGGCACATGTCTTATCCCTCTAGAAGGGTGGAATGCTACCCCCGCCGCCAAGATTGGCGGGGGGTAGTATTCCAAGATGTTTGACACCAAACACGACATGTTTTGATGCAGCCATTCCAAAGTTAGCATTTACCGCGAGGATATAATGCACTTAAGAGTATATGGTTTAACCGCATCCACAAACAGCACCAGAGAATGGACTCTGAGAACTGCAGAGGGGCCCTGCTCATGCAGAGGCACCCCCTCACATAGAAGCCAAGCACCCTGCCCTCAGGATTGATAGGGCCTGCCATAGGGGTGACTGATAGGTTTATATGTGTGTGCAGGAGAGATATAGGAAACCTATATCTCAGTGAGGGGTGCTAGCACCACCTCACCCAGGCTGCAGTAGCAGGCCTGTGGTGTCAGATTTAGACTGCTTCCCAGGGGTGGCATAACACATGCTGCAGCCCCTGGTAGGCCTGTGAAGTACCTATGCCCTTGGCACCTAAGGTACCATATACTAGGGACTCATAAGGCACCACAGTATCCAATCACTAGTGCACCTAGAGTGCACTCCATGTCGTTTAGAGAGAACAGAGAGGCTGGGGCCCTGATTGGCAGGGACCCAGCCAGACTATAGCCAGAAACCAGTGCTAACATCAGAAAAAAAGTGGGGGCAACATAAGAGGCAGATCCTACTCTCCTACACTCCTGATCTGTCCTGGGGACCCTTACCAGCCCTTTGGCCAGGGGGTTATTCTTCACACCATACTTGGTAACTATGAAATTCATCGTCTTGATAAATGATAAATGCTCTTCTCTCTCTATCCTCTTCTCTCTCAGTATAGTTATTGTGTGGATCTGAAATATTATAACTATTGAAATTTTATTGAATTGGCACTCTTGTGAATGAGGGTGTTTGTACTGAAACGCTTTGAGATGGTTCACAACCAACTAATTTAGATAAAGATTTTAAAACTTATTGAGTCTGTTATTATTTTATTTTTGATCAAGAAATGTATAATAAGTCATGTTAATTATCACCATCAACTAGTTCCACCTAACTGGTCCATTGACCAGAGGAAAGAACTATTTGATCAGTGAAAGGTTTAGTTAGAGAAGAAATAACTAGATCTCGAGGTATGAGAATCATTAAAAACTAAAAGTTCCAGCGGTCTACTTAGTGTTAGCGGAAGCAAGTTGTATGGGCCCAGGTGAGTATTTGGTAGTGGAGTATCTGTTGCTAGTATGCCGCTGGATCAGTTTTCTGGTAGCAGAGCTATGGTTGTTAGTGACTAGTTTGGTGATAAGTATAGATTATTGATTTTTGATTTATGTTTTAACAAAAGAGTTAGCGTCCTGTTTTTTATGTCGTCTGGAAAATTCCCGGGGAATGAATAGCGGGTGGCGATAGAAACCACACTGCAGTGAGGTTACTCGTCTGTTGGAATAACACTGAGGAGCTAGGGAAAGCTAGCAGTGTTAAAGTAGGGACTATTTTTCTGTGTAAAAGTAAGAGTGGTTGATAGCCAAGAGTTCGCTAGTGAAACTTTAGGCGTTATATCACCTAGTAAGGGTAACCCTGAAGGAGTAGCAGGTTCTTCTAAGCTAGATTGACAGCAAAAGGAGTTCGCTGGTGAAACTTCGGTCTCAAATTTCCCTAACGGGTGACACCGGAAGAGTAGCAGGTTCTCTGGAGCTTAGGTGAAGAGTAAGCGGAAGGTTTTACTCGCAGTGAAAAGAAATAAACTATCCTTTTGATTTAGTGGAACAGACAGAGTAGCGAATGTTTTTACGTTAGAAAGGAGGCCTAAGTGCTGCATATGCTGTTTGTAAAATTTCTGGGGTAATTGAAGCATCCTGTTTACCTGGGGTCAAGTCTGCACAAGTAGCTGAATTGGTTGCCTTAACAATGGCATGTAAAAAGGGGAAAAATTGGAGAGTAACCATATTTACGGATAGCCAATATGGTTTCGGGATTGTGCATGACTTTGGCCAGCTTTGGATGCACAGGGGATTTCTGACTTCCTCAGGATCTCCTATCAGAAACAGCAAAAATGTAAAGGATTTGTTGGAAGCATTACAATTGCCAAAAGAGATAGCAGTTGTAAAATGCGCTGCACACCAGTCAGGAAATGACTATGTGACTGCTGGCAATAATTATGCTGACCAAGTGGCCAAATACTGTGCTAAAAATGCAGTAGCCATAAACAGAAAAATTGAAACGGGTGAGACCAGATGCCAACTTATGTACTTCTCAGTACCAGAAACATGGGATGAGATTAGATAATTGCAGGAAGAAGTTGAGGAAAAGGAAAAAGAAATCTGGATAAAGGCAGCCTGTACCAAAAGACCACATGATGAGGTATGGGTGTATCTAGATGGAAGACCAGTCATGCCAGATTGTTTGCTTTAAAAAATGGCGAGAGTATACTGTGAGAAGTTGGCCTGGTATATGCTGTTCACTAATTAAAGTGGACACCTTGCGCCAGAACAATTCGACTCTTATGGTAGATAGGTTTAAGACAACCTTTATAGAAAGCTATCCTAGTGGTAGCTGTGGAGAGCAGCCTTCAGGCTAAGTCTTGAAGGAATGTAAAGCAGCTTGTTTTACCACACAATCTCTTGAATCACCAAATGAAAAGACACCACCCAGGTATATATATCAAATATATATGTATTTATTAATAAACACTCTCTACTAATCTCTTTATGAGATTAGAAGTCAGGAACATATGTACAAGTCAAATGTTATCAAAATAAGTTTAGCACAATCGAATATCACAATCTTAGTTTGGCTAGACCTAGGTCTAGGGCATCTAGAATCGAGGGACCCCCAAGAACCACCCCAGGTAGTTGTAGGAGACCCACAGGGGACGGACGCGGTGTCCTGGCACCGCTGCGAGTCCTGTGCGAGTCTATGCGCTCAGACGCGATTGAGATTTCAATGTTAAAGGTCCCTTGCGTGTTCGAGGCGAACACACCGATCGGTCCTTGTACAAGTCGAAGGACGCGGTTACAGGTAGAGTTGCAAGGGAGATGGACGCACTGTGTCTAACACAGACGCGAACCTTGTGCGAGTCAGTGCAATGGAGATCTCAAAGTTACAGGCCCCTTGTGTTCGAGGCGAACACCGATCGGACTCAGTACGAGTCGAAGGACACAGTTCTAGATAGTGTTACAAAGGAGATGGACGCGGTGTGTCTAACACAGACGCGAGCCCTGTACGAGTCAGCGCAATTGTAACACTTAGAAAATAGGAATTTTAGGACACTTCTAGGGAAGCTACAAGCAAGTCACTTACAGGGTAAGTAGTTCTAGGGCCCACACCCACAGGAGCACCGTAGTGCTGAAGTTACCTCACCCAGGGGAGCCGGGTGCATAGGTGTTCTTTGGTGTCGGGTCGCGGCGTCGTTTTCAATGGGAGCCAGCGAAGACTTGCTGCTTGCGGCGACAGGAGAAGTGTCCGGAGGAATCCAAGCCTGGATTCAGAAGATGGAAGACCTGAAAGCAGAGGGGACAGTGTTCAAAGTCACTTGGCAGTGACTCGGGGCAAGGAAGATGGATGCCCACCGTCGTCGCAAGATTCAGGTCGTTCGCGGGTGCCTTGACTCTTCAGCCACGAGGTCCAGGAGGCGTCGACGATGACCAGGAGCTGGATTCGGTGTGTCCCACGATGTCTGCGGCTTACTGCGGTGTCGGCGACTCGATTGGAGCCAACAAGCCTTGGTAACAGCAAGTCTCGGGGAAAGTGTGAAGAGGCAATGGCGCAGACCAGCAAGGTCTGGGGGACTCACCCAGCGAGGGTAAGTCAGGGCAGGCCTGGAGCAACCAGGGGAGCCCTTTGGTTTCTTTAGAAAGTCTTCTGGGGACCCACAAGCCGGCTGGCAAGGGATCGCGAAGACGCCTCGGGAGGATTCGCTCAACAGGGGCCCACGGTCACTCGGGACGTGGTAGGCCTCTGGTCTTCGGAGGGATTCCTGCTGGAGGCTAGGACCACACGTGGTCCAAAAGACACACAATTGATGGACGGAATGCAGAACAAATCAAAACATTCACCCCCAGTCAAGAGATCTGGGTTAAATCCATCATTCTTTTGCTCACCATGCCACCCCAGTTTAGACCTGGCCATATGCAAATCAGTCTTGACCCTGTGCCTCATGGTAACAGTCCAGCCCGAACTGCTAAGCCAGGTCCTCCCTGGACCGGAAACAAGCATCCTAGGACCGGTTTCGGGGTTTCACCCTTCTTCAGCCAGGATAGCTTGAATCCAGTGGCACAGTGAGCCCGGGACCCACGTCTGGGCATACCCGGCGCACTTAGGGCGAGGAAGCAAAAGACACACAATTGATGGATGGAATGCAGAACAAATCAAAACATTCACCCTCAGTCAAGAGATCTGGGTTAAATCCATCATTCTTTTGCTCACCATGCCACCCCAGTTTAGACCTGGCCATATGCAAATCAGTCTTGACCCTGTGCCTCATGGGAACAGTCCAGCCCGAACTGCTAAGCCAGGTCCTCCCTGGACCGGAAACAAGCATCCTAGGACCGGTTTCGGGGTTTCACCCCTCTTCAGCCAGGATAGCTTGAATCCAGTGGCACAGTGAGCCCGGGACCCACCTCTGGGCATCTCCGGCGCACTTAGGGTGAGGAAGCAAAAGACACACAATTGATGGACGGAATGCAGAACAAATCAAAACATTCACCCCCAGTCAAGAGATCTGGGTTAAATCCATCATTCTTTTGCTCACCATGCCACCCCAGTTTAGACCTGGCCATATGCAAATCAGTCTTGACCCTGTGCCTCATGGGAACAGTCCAGCCCGAACTGCTAAGCCAGGTCCTCCCTGGACCGGAAACAAGCATCCTAGGACCGGTTTCGGGGTTTCACCCCTCTTCAGCCAGGATAGCTTGAATCCAGTGGCACAGTGAGCCCGGGACCCACGTCTGGGCATACCCGGCGCACTTAGGGCGAGGAAGCAAAGACACACAATTGATGGACGGAATGCAGAACAAATCAAAACATTCACCCCCAGTCAAGAGATCTGGGTTAAATCCATCATTCTTTTGCTCACCATGCCATCCCAGTTTAGACCTGGCCATATGCAAATCAGTCTTGACCCTGTGCCTCATGGGAACAGTCCAGCCCGAACTGCTAAGCCAGGTCCTCCCTGGACCGGAAACAAGCATCCTAGGACCGGTTTCGGGGTTTCACCCCTCTTCAGCCAGGATAGCTTGAATCCAGTGGCACAGTGAGCCCGGGACCCACGTCTGGGCATACCCGGCGCACTTAGGGCGAGGAAGCAAAAGACACACAATTGATGGACGGAATGCAGAACAAATCAAAACATTCACCCCCAGTCAAGAGATCTGGGTTAAATCCATCATTCTTTTGCTCACCATGCCACCCCAGTTTAGGCCCAGATCTCTGTACTGGGGTGAATGTATGACATTGTTCTGCATTCTGTCCATCAACTGTTGTTTTTGCATTTGTCACCCCGAGTGGGACGGGTATGCCCAGACGTGGGTCCCGTGCTCTCCATGCCACTGGAATCAAGCTATCCTGGCTGAAGAGGGCGAAACCCGAAACCGGTCCTAGGATGCTTGTTTCCAGTCCAGGGAGGACCTGGCTTGGCAGTTCGGGCTGGACTGTTCCCATGAGGCACAGGGTCAAGACTGATTTGCATATGGCTGGGTTCAAACTGGAATGGCATGGTGAGCAAAAACGATGGATTTAGGCCCAGATCTCTGTACTGGGGTGAATGTATGACATTGTTCTGCATTCTGTCCATCAACTGTTGTTTTTGCATTTGTCACCCCGAGTGGGACGGGTATGCCCAGACATGGGTCCCGTGCTCTCCATGCCACTGGAATCAAGCTATCCTGGCTGAAGAGGGTGAAACCCGAAACCGGTCCTAGGATGCTTGTTTCCAGTCCAGGAAGGACCTGGCTTGGCAGTTCGGGCTGGACTGTTCCCATGAGGCACAGGGTCAAGACTGATTTGCATATGGCTGGGTTCAAACTGGAATGGCATGGTGAGCAAAAAAGCGATGGATTTAGGCCCAGATCTCTGTACTGGGGTGAATGTATGACATTGTTCTGCATTCTGTCCATCAACTGTTTTTGCATTTGTCACACGTGGTCCAAAGCACAAGTTCGTGGAACGTTGTGAAGGGGTTGCACTCGACAATAGTGCACGGTACCCAGGGGTCACGGTTCCTCGTCACTCTTGGGGTCCACTGGCCTCAGCTTCGCTGGGGACTCACGATGGCCTTTGAGAAGTCAGGAAATCCACTTCTTGGGCTGCAGGGACTTCGGACTCCGGCAGGAGCGGCATAGTTTGCGACCGTCGTTTGTAGTTTTTGGTGCCTGCCAAGCAGGGAGTCACTCCTTGACTCCAAGGGAGATTCTTCAGTCTTCCAAAGGTAGTGGAACGTCGAAGGTCCGGGATTCTTCTTCAGAGCGTCGTCCAGGGAAATCTAGGGTGCAATGCACAGGTTCCCCCTCTTATACTAAAAGAAAGGGAGGGACTAGCTCTATGACCCTACCTATGGGAGGGTCAGGGAGTGGGCGGCTACACCCACTTCCCTTTGTCCAGTTTCGCGCCAGAGCAGGGGCAGGTAGCCCCTGAGCCGGTTTGAACTGGGGTATGCACAGAGGAGCCTTCTGCTCCCCCAGTGCAGGACTTCAAAGCACTCTAAGAGTGCACCCACCCAGCCCCAATACACTAAACCCTGTCTGGAAGGTGGTCACACCCCCTTGGGACAGGATATCTATTGTTGGGCTTCCTCCACTGCGAGTGTTGGTCATCAGCAGGAGGGCAGCCCAGTGTCTGTGACTGGTGGCATCCATTTTGTGATGCCAGGGCTCTGCAGGATTCTACCGTGTTTCCACAGTAGGTACATGTCTATCCCTCTAGAAGGGTAGAATGCTACCCCCGCCGCCAGGACTGGCGGGGGGGTAGTATTCCAAGATGTTTGACACCAAACACGACATGTTTCGATGCAGCCATTCCAAAGTTAGCATTTTACCGCGAGGATATAATGCACTTAAAAGTATATGGTTTAACCGCATCCACAAACAGCACCAGAGAATGGACTGAGAGCTGCAGAGGGGCCCTGCTCAGGCAGAGGCACCCCCTCACATAGACGCCAAGCACCCTGCCCTCAGGATTGATAGGGCCTGCCTTAGGGGTGACTGATAGGTTTATATGTGTGTGTAGGAAAGATATAGGGGACCTATATCTCAGTGAGGGGTGCTAGCACTTCCTCACCCAGGCTGCAGTAACAGGCCTGTGGTGTCAGATTTAGTCTGCTTCCCAGGGGTGGCATAATACATGCTGCAGCCCCTGGTAGGCCTGTGAAGTACCTATGCCCTTAGCACCTAAGGTACCATATACTAGGGACTCATAAGGAACAACAGCATCCAATCACTAGTGCACCTAGAGTGCACTCCAAGTCGTTTAGAGAGAACAGAGAGGCTGGGGCCCTGATTAGCAGGGACCCAGCCAGACTATAGCCAGAAACCAGTGTAAACATCAGAAAATAAGTGGGGGCAACATAAGAGGCAGATCCTACTCTCCTACATATACCATGGAGCAACACACATAGGGAGAGATTCAATGATCAGGCTATTCAGACAGAGTTGGTATAATCCAAAGTTCAGGGTAGTCGCAGAGAGCCTTTACCAAAGATGCTTAACCTGTCAACAGCAGAACCCAGGTAGAAAGACAGCGGTAAGCTGTGGAAAAATCAGAAAGGCAGAAGGACCCTTCACCAGATTACAGTTAGATTTCATTGATTTACCTCCATGCAATGGATTGAAATACGTACTTGTCATAGTATGTCTTTTCTCAAGATGGGTGGAAGCCTACCCTACTAGAAGACATGACAGTCTTACAGTTGCAAAATTGTTGTTGAGGGAGTTAGTGCCACTATTTGGTTTTCCGGTCACTTTGGAATCAGATAGAGGCCCTCATTTTAATAATGAAATAATTTGATTAATCTGTGCTGCATTTAACATTGAACAAAAACTGCACTGTGCTTATCGTCCAAAGGCTTCTGGAGTTGTTGAACAAATGAATGGCACAATCAAATCAAGATTGGGAAAGGTGTGTGCATCCACAAAACTGAAATGGCTAGATGCATTACCTCTTGTATTGATGGGTCTCAGAAGCATTTCAGACAGAAAACCAGGAATGAGCCCACATGAGGTTCTCATGGGAAGGGCCATGAGACAGGCATTTATTCCTGGGAATAAACTAATGAGTATAACTGATGATCTGGTATTGGACTATTGCAAAGGATTGGCTGAAATGATGCGTTCTATCTCTCACCAGGTTGGAGAAGACGCAGTTGAAAGACAGCCAGATCAAGCGCATGATTTGAATCCTGGAGATTGGGTGCTAGTGAAGAAACACGCAAGGAAATTGTGTCTAGCACCAAGGTGGGATGGGCCACGACAAGTCATACTAGTCACTACCACAGCAGTGAAGTGTGCAGGTCTGCCCAATTGGATTCATACCAGCCATACCAGAAGAGTTCCGAGCCCATCAGATCAACAAGAACCACCACTGACTGAGCAGGCTGAAGCGTCAGGAGTTGTAAACTGTGAAATTGAAGAATCTAGAGTGATAGATTCTGAAAGACAACCATATGATGAATAGCCCGAGATAAGTCAGGAAGAATGGATCCCAGTGATTGAAATAATTGATGATGCTATTGAAACCAGAAGAAGAACAGAACTGAAAAGACAGGAAAGTAGTCAGGAAGAGACAGGGGAAGAAGAACACACTCAGGTGAAAACAGAAAGTGACACAAACAAACCTGAGGAGGGAAAAAGAGAAGAACACGCTCAGGCGGAAGAAGAAAAGTTTTAAATAAGGCCTGAACAGGACCAGATAGAGTTAGAAGAACAAGTTCAGGCAGAAGAAGAAAGGTTTGAAGTAAGACCTGAACAGGGTCAGATAGAATTAGAAGAACAAGCTCAGGAAGAAGTAGAACAAAATACGGTAGAACCTGAGCAGGAGGAAGCAAGAGAAGGTACAAGCACAGAAAACAAAGAAACAGAACAGGTTGGGCCTAAAATAAATGAAATAAAAAGAATTTTACAAAGAGACAAGGAAGGTGAAAACGCAGTACAAATCAAAAGAGTCAGGAGAGGAGACAATTGGCCAACTGGAGTAAAGAAACTAAAATATCATCTGAGAAAATCTGAAAAGAGACCAAAACAAGTAAACGAAGTCACAAGTCAAACAAGACCTAAACAAACCTTAGCAAAAATAACTCGAAGAAGTCCAAGATTAAGAAATCTAAACCGGAGATACAAGGCTCCTGAGTGGACATACAATATACTCGAGGAATTTGAGTCCCTGGATCTGTCTGATGAGACAGAAGAGGTCCATATTGCACAAATTGATGAAAGCCAATTGAAACCTCCTTAAGAATAAAAAGGAAGGTTAAGACTGAAAAAAAAAAAAGACAAGAGAAAAGAGATTTTCTCAGGAGTAAAATGGCGGAAACTGAGGTTATCGGGAAACCAAAATGTGGACTAAAAAGAAAGTGTTTTAGATTTTGTTTTTGTAGTATTTTATTAATAGCATTAGGATGGCTTTTCTTAACAGTAGGAGTACCTTTTATAATGAAAACAAGTGACAAGAATAAACCAGATGCTAATGTTAAGGTGGATAGATTAAGAGAAACTGAAATAGAAATAGGGGTAGAAGATGAAGCAAACTATCATAATGAATCAGACTATAATACGTCCTCTAATGTGTTCATTAAGTTGTTATTTCAATATGTTAGTACTATGGAGATTAATAACTGCTACGTGTGTATGAAGTTACCCTCATCAGTATCAGAAGGAATGACATATCACCATATACCCTTAACCTATGGTGTGTCATGTAGTATTTTGTCAAGTTTATTTTATGCTGCAGGGAAACTTCAATATTTTTATTCAGATATAGATGTAGTATTTTCTGAATTACCTATTAGAAAAAATATGAATCCAGTAGCTAGTAGTAAAAATGCACAGTTTATGGGTGAATTGTTCATAACAATGAGTTCAATAGATGTAGTTCAGGCACACAAAGATAATCTAACATGTACATTAAGAAAAGAAGAAAAAGACTTTTTGAATTTAGCAGAAGAAAGGAGATAGGATTTAATGAGGAAGGCAACTACACAGAAAACCCATGTACCTCCATGGGTTGGGAAGGAGGGAATCTATGCAAGTGGCAAAGCTCATGCTGCGATGTCCCTGGACTTTGTGATAAGGGGAAAATTCTGCCTCCATAGATTAAAGACAGATTATAACAATAATTACATTGGTTCCAGTGAATGTGAACATAACTTCCTAATATTAGGAGGATGGGGTCTAAAAGGGGGAACTGATCCTGTGTTTCCAGGAGTGTATTATGTTTGTGGGAACAATGCCTATTATAGGTTACCTGCAAGATGGTACGGAAGCTGTTATTTTGGAATAGTTTTTCCAAAAATGTATCATGTAGATAAAATCAGTGGAACCAATGGAAATTCTAATGGACTAACACGTAGAAGAAGAGCTAGTTTTTCTGAAATTGTAGGAGACATTTTTAGTGCACTGATACCCTCAGTTGGAGTCATTCTAAATTCACAGAAAATTTGTAAGTTATCAACCATAGTTGATCGTCTTTCTACAGACACTGCAGGAGGATTTCTAATGATCAACACAGAAATGGTTGCAATTAGATCCATGGTTTTACAGAACCGTCTTGCTCTTGATATATTGTTAGCAAAAGAAGGTGGAGTCTGTGGCATGTTGAAAATTCAACATTGCTGCACCTATATTCCAGGCAAGAGCAGAGAAATTAAAGGATATATTGAAAAAATTATGGGAATGCATAAGGATTTGACCCAACTGGAGGTTGACAGTGTGTGGGGAAGACAAACGAAAAGCATAACATCAATAGGGAAATGGTTTGTTGATTTTGGGAAAACTTTTTTAGGTCAAATAATAATACCATTAGTTATGATAATAACGATAGTGATGTTAATAATAATTACATATAGATATTGTAGAAAAGGTACGGAAGAAAAAGTACACTTGGAAAGAAAAGGAAAGGGACAGACACAAAAGAGAAAATATGATGAAATACGCTTGGAAGAAATGAAAGGCAGGTTATATAAGAAGATGCAAGATTTAGAAGGAAACAAAATCATTGATGAAAATTTGAGAGGACAAATAGAGAAAACTGAGAAGTGTTAAAGTTGGTATCTGGGATGGATTGGAAATTTTGTGATGGCTTAATATGCCATCAGAGAGGGGATTGATGGAGCAAGGACTCGAACATGAGACTTGCTCGGAAGCAATCCTCTCGTTTTAACTTACTAGCGAATTACTAACAACGTGTTTTGTGATTAATAATACGCATTTCCTTTACACGCGGGATAAGATGGAGCTTGCCTATGTGTTTACTAACTGCAATAACATGAACGAAGGACTAGGATGCATTCTAACGCGGAATCTTTATTGCGCATGCGTCTACTGCATCTACGTAGTATGACGAAGTAACGCTTGGAGGGAAATTCTGGCGCTTGCGCAAATAACTATAAAATGGCCGCTTAAAAGCCACATGCATGGCACCTGCTTGCTGAAATTAGAAAATAAGTTTTATACTAACGCAAATGCAGAAAGGGAAATAATAAATGGTATGGGCTAGAGTAGAGGTTGGTGGTATACAGTGAAATAATTTATTTTTGAGAATAACATTTTTCCTTTTGACTTTATTATTAGTGCATATTTGGGCCTGTTAAAGTTGTCTGAGTTGAGCAGACTGACGTTGCGCGATGCATGCGCCCTGGCTATGAAGTACGAAAGGATGGCTAAGGACTTGTCATGCGTCCAAGGTCAGCGAAGATGTGCCCTGGGAACATGAGGCTGAAGAGTTCATATGAAGGAACTTTATTCAAAAGATTGTTACATTTGTATTAATAAAGTTTAAAGATGTATGGGAAAGGAAGGGCAGAATAAAAGTTTGAGGGGAGGAGTTTTGAAACAATGGTTTAAAGAAATAAATGAAGTATAAGCATGGTGTGATGATCATCCCCCCTCGCCTGTCCAATCAGAAGTTAGTATTCTGTAAAATTGAAACATTAATGGGTGGTACATGATAATAGAAAGGTATAATTGAAGTAGTTTAGTTAGTTAGGGGGAGAGCGTAGTGCAGCAGAGCGTGAAGAGCTTTTCGGAGAGATAAGCTTGCTGGGAGCGGATGCAGCAGAGACAATTCGGAGCTTGGGATGCTGTTGGTGCTGGGTGGTGCTGATACTCTGAAATGCTGATGAAGAAATCGAATGCAGTACCATCTACTTAATTTGGGTGGGTTAGAAAGAAGATCGCAGAAGAACCTCGAGGAGGAAGAGAGTGTCAGAGAGGGTTGCGACGTAGTCGTCGGTATCTAGAGAAGTGAAGTATCCTGTCCTGATTCCTGTCCTGAAGTCTTTGTCTCCTGATCTGTCCTGGGGACCCTTACCAGCCCTTTGGCCAAGGGGTTGGTCTTCACACCATACTTGGTAACTATGAAATTCATCGTCTTGATAAATGCTCTTCTCTCTGTATCCTCTTCTCTCTGAGTATAGTTGTTGTGTGGATCTGAAATATTAGAACTATTGAAATTTTATTGAATTGGCATTCTTGTGAATGAGGGTGTTTGTGCTGAAACGCTTTGAGATGGTTCACAACCAACTAATTTAGATAAAGATTTTAAAACTTATTGAGTCTGTGATTATTTTATTTTTGATCAAGAAATGTATAATAAGTCATGTTAATTATCACCATCAACTAGTTCCACCTAACTGGTCCATTGACCAGAGGAAAGAACTGTTTGATCAGTGAAAGGTTTAGTTAGAGAAGAAATAACTAGATCTCGAGGTATAAGAATCATTAAAAACTAAAAGTTCCAGTGGTCTACTTAGTGTTAGCGGAAGTGAGTTGTATGGGCCCAGGTGAGTATATGGTAGTGGAGTATCTGTTGCTAGTGCGCCGCTGGTTCACTACCACTTTCTCGATTTGAATATGCGGTATTTCAGCGGGACCATGCATCCAATAATGTGCATGCGCGCTTTGTGCAGCCCTATAATACAGGTCTAGGTCGGGGCGCCCAGTCCCCCCATGTGGTATGGAAGCGTAAGTATATCCCACCGGATGCAGGCAGTCTTCCCAGCCCAAGCTAACCTTATTAGTAATGTTGAATGCGTTCTAAAAAAGGAGCTAGGGAGGACCATCGGGATATTAGTAAACAAAAACAAGAATCTCGGCAGCACAACCATTTTCATGATCGAAACCCTGCCCGCCAGTGACAGCGGCAACCGGATCCAGCGTTCTACATCATCCTCCAGTTTACTGAGCCTCTTTCTGCTCTTCTCTTGCCTATTTCTGCAACTCTGTTGCTTTTTCCTGCAATTCTCTTACTTCTTTACGCATCACTCTTGCTTCTTTCTGCACCCATCTTGCCTCTTTCTGCATTCCTTTTACCTCTTTCTGTACCTCCCTTGCATGTTTCTGCACCTCTCTAACCTCTTTCTGCACTTCTCTTGCACCTTCCCGCACCCCTGTTGCTTCTTTCTGTACTTCTCTTGCCTCTTTCTGTACCCTCTTGCCTGTTTCTGCACCTCTCTTGCCTCTTTCTGCACTTCTGTTGCCTCTTTCCGCTCCTTACTTGCTTCTTTCTGCAACCCTCTTGCCTCTTTCTGCAGCCCTCTTCCTTCTTTCTGTACCTCTCTTGCCTCTTTCTGCACCCCTGTTCCCTCTTTCTGCACCTCTCTTTCCTGTCTCTGCACCTCTCTTGCTTCTTTCTGCAGTTCTCTTGCCTCTTTCTGCACCTCTGTTGCTTCTTTCTGCACTTCTCTTTGCTCTTTCTGCACCCCTGTTGCCTCTTTCTGTACCTCTGTTGGCTCTTTCCGCACTATTCTTGCTACTTTCTGCACCTCTCTTGCTTCTTTCTGCACCCCTCTTTCTTCTTTCTGCACCTCTCTCCCCCCTTACTGTACCTCTCTTGCCTCTTTCAGAACCTCACATGCCTCTTTCTGCACCTCTTGCCTCTTTCTGCACCCCCTCTTCCCCCTTTCTGCACCCCTCTTGCCCCTTGTTGCACCTCACTTGCCTCTATCTGCTCTTCTCTTGCCTATTTCTGCAACACTGTTGCTTTTTCCTGCAATTCTCTTACTTCTTTATGAATCACTCTTGCTTCTTTCTGCACCCATCTTGCCTCTTTCTGCATTCCTTTTCCCTCTTTCTGTACCTCTCTTGCATGTTTCTGCACCTCTCTAGCCTCTTTCTGCAATTCTCTTTCCTCCTTCTGTACCCTCTTGCCTGTTTCTGCACCTCTCCTACCTCTTTCTGCACTTCTGTTGCCTCTTTCTGCACCTCACTTGCTTCCTTCTGCACCTCACTTGCCTCTTTCTGCACCTCTTGCCTGTTTCTGCACCTCTTGCTTCTTTCTGCAGTTCTCTTGCCTCTCTCTGCACCTCTGTTGCTTCTTTCTGCCCTTCTCCTGCTTCTTTCTGCACTTCTCTTTCATCTTTCTGTACCCCTCTTCCCTCTTTTTACAACTCTCTTGCCTCTTTCAGCACCTCACTTGCCTCTTTCTGCACCTCTCTTGCCTCTTTCTGTACCTCTCTTGCTTCCTTCTACACTTCACTTGCCTCTTTCTGTACCTTTCTTGCCTCTTCCTGTACCTATCTTGCCTCTTTCTGCACCTCTCTTGCCTCTTTCCGCACCTCTCTTGCTTCTTTCCGCACCTTTCTTCTTCTTTCTGCACCTCTGTTGCCTCTTTATGTACCTCTCTTGCTTCCTTCTGCACTTCTCTTGCCTCTTTCTGTACCTTTCTTGCCTCTTCCTGTACCTCTGTTGCCTCTTTCTGTACTCTCTTGCTTCTTTCTGCACCTCACTTGCCTCTTCCTGTACCTCACTTGCCTCTTTCTGCACCTCTGTTGCCTCTTTCTGTACCTCTCTTGCTTCTTTCTGCACCTCTCTTGCGTCTTTCTGTACCTTTCTTCCAGTTTCTGCAGTTCTCTTGCTTCTATATGCACATCTCTTGCATCTTTCTGCACTCGCATCCCTGTTCCCTGATTCTGCACCCCTCTTCCCTCTTTCTGCACCTCTCTGGCCTCTTTCTGCACCTATCTTGCCTCTTTCAGCACTTCTTTTGCCTCTTTCTGCAACTCTGGTGCCTCTCTCTGCACCTCACTTGCTTCTTTCTGCACCCCTCTTGCCTCTTTCTGCAGCCCTCTCCCTCTTTCTGCACCTCTCTTGCCTGTTTCTGCACTTCTCTTGCCTGTTTCTGCACCTTTCTTGCCTCTTTCTGCACCTCTCTTGCCTCTCTCAGGACCACTCTTTCCTCTTTTTGCACTTCTCTTGCTTCTTTCCGCACCTTTTTCTCTTTCTGCAACTCTCTTGCTTCTTTCTGCACCTTTCTTCCTCTTTTGCAGTTCTCTTGCTTCTATCTGCACCTCTCTAGCCTCTTTCTGCACCTGGCTTGGTTTTTCTGCACTTCTCTTCCCTCTTTCTGCACCTCTCTTTTTTCTTTCTGCACCCCTCTTGCCTCTTTCTGCACCCCTCTTCCCTGATTCTGCATCTCTTCCCACTTTCTGCACCTTTCTTGCCTGTTTCTGCACCTATCTTGCCTCTTTCAGCACTTCTCTTGCCTCTCTCTGCAACTCTGTTGCTTCTTTCTGCACTTCTCTTGCTTCTTTCTGCACCTGATTTGCTTCTTTTTACACCCCTCTTCCCTCTTTCTGCACCACTGTTGCCTGTTTCTGCACCTCTCTTGCCTCTTTCTCCACTTCTCTTGCCTCTTTCTGCATTTCTCTTGCTTCATTCTGCACTTCTCTTACTTCTTTCTACACCCCTCTTGCATCTTTCTGCACCTCTTTTACTTCTTTCTGCACTGCTCTTGCTTCTTTATGCACATCTCTTGCTTCTTTCTGCACCCCTTTCGCCTCTTTCTGCACCCCTCTTCCCTCTTTCTGCACCTCTCTTGCCTCTTGCTGCACCTCTCTTGCCTCTTTCTGCTCTTCTCTTGCCTATTTCTGCAACTCTGTTGCTTTTCCTACACTTCTCTTGCTTCTTTACGCATCACTCTTGCTTCTTTCTGCACCCATCCTCCCTCTTTCTGCATTCCTTTTCCCTCTTTCTGTACCTCTCTTGCATGTTTCTGCACCTCTCTAGCCTCTTTCTGCAATTCTCTTGCATCTTTCTGCACCCTGTTGCTTTTGCTGTACTTCTCTTGCCTCTTTCTGTATCCTCTTGCCTATTTCTGCAACTCTGTTGCTTTTTCCTGCAATTCTCTTACTTCTTTACGCATCACTCTTGCTTCTTTCTGCACCCATCTTGCCTCTTTCTGCATTCCTTTTACCTCTTTCTGTACCTCCCTTGCATGTTTCTGCACCTCTCTAACCTCTTTCTGCACTTCTCTTGCACCCTCACGCACCCCTGTTGCTTCTTTCTGTACTTCTATTGCCTCTTTCTGTACCCTCTTGCCTGTTTCTGCACCTCTCTTGCCTCTTTCTGCACTTCTGTTGCCTCTTTCCGCTCCTTGCTTGCTTCTTTCTGCAACCCTCCTGCCTCTTTCTGCAGCCCTCTTCCTTCTTTCTGTACCTCTCTTGCCTCTTTCTGCACCCCTGTTCCCTCTTTCTGCACCTCTTTCCTGTCTCTGCACCTCTCTTGCTTCTTTCTGCAGTTCTCTTGCCTCTTTCTGCACCTCTGTTGCTTCTTTCTGCACTTCTCTTTGCTCTTTCTGCACCCCTGTTGCCTCTTTCTGTACCTCTGTTGGCTCTTTCCGCACTATTCTTGCTACTTTCTGCACCTCTCTTGCTTCTTTCTGCACCCCTCTTTCTTCTTTCTGCACCTCTCTCCCCCCTTACTGTACCTCTCTTGCCTCTTTCAGAACCTCACATGCCTCTTTCTGCACCTCTCTTGCCTCTTTCTGCACCCCTCTTCCCTCTTTCTGCACCCCTCTTGCCCCTTGTTGCACCTCACTTGCTCTATCTGCTCTTCTCTTGCCTATTTCTGCAACTCTGCTTTTTCCTGCAATTCTCTTACTTCTTTACGAATCACTCTTGCTTCTTTCTGCACCCATCTTGCCTCTTTCTGCATTCATTTTCCCTCTTTCTGTACCTCTCTTGCATGTTTCTGCACCTCTCTAGCCTCTTTCTGCACTTCTGTTGCCTCTTTCTGCACCTCACTTGCTTCCTTCTGCACCTCTCTTGCCTCCTTCTGCACCTCTCTTGCCTGTTTCTGCACCTCTCTTGCTTCTTTCTGCAGTTCTCTTGCCTCTCTCTGCACCTCTGTTGCTTCTTTCTGCACTTCTCCTGCTTCTTTCTGCACTTCTCTTTCATCTTTCTGTACCCCTCTTCCCTCTTTTTGCAACTCTCTTGTCTCTTTCAGCACCTCACTTGCCTCTTTCTGCACCTCTGTTGCCTCTTTCTGTACCTCTCTTGCTTCCTTCTACACTTCTCTTGCCTCTTTCTGTACCTTTCTTGCCTCTTCCTGTACCTCTCTTGCTTCCTTCTACACTTCTCTTGCCTCTTTCTGCACCTCTCTTGCCTCGTTCCGCACTTCTCTTGCTTCTTTCCGCACCTTTCTTCTTCTTTCTGCACCTCTGTTGCCTCTTTATGTACCTCTCTTGCTTCCTTCTGCACGTCTCTTGCCTCTTTCTGTACCTTTCTTGCCTCTTCCTGTACCTCACTTGCCTCTTTCTGCACCTCTGTTGCCTCTCTGTACCTCTCTTGCTTCCTTCTGCACTTCTCTTGCCTCTTTCTGTACCTTTCTTGACTCTTCCTGTACCTCTCTTGCTTCTTTCTGCACCTCTCTTGCGTCTTTCTGTACCTTTCTTCCAGTTTATGCAGTTCTCTTGCTTCTATATGCACCTCTCTTGCATCTTTCTGCACTCGCATCCCTGTTCCCTGATTCTGCACCCCTCTTCCCTCTTTCTGCACCTCTCTGGCCTCTTTCTGCACCTATCTTGCCTCTTTCAGCACTTCTTTTGCCTCTTTCTGCAACTCTGTTGACTCTCTCTGCACCTCACTTGCTTCTTTCTGCACCCCTCTTGCCTCTTTCTGTAGCCCTCTCCCTCTTTCTGCACCTCTCTTGCCTATTTCTGCACTTCTCTTGCCTGTTTCTGCACCTTTCTTGCCTTTTTCTGCACCTCTCTTGCCTCTCTCAGGACCACTCTTTCCTCTTTTTGCACTTCTCTTGCTTCTTTCCGCACCTTTTTTCCTCTTTCTGCAACACTCTTGCTTCTTTCTGCACCTTTCTTCCTCTTTTTGCAGTTCTCTTGCTTCTATCTGCACCTCTCTAGCCTCTTTCTGCACCTGGCTTGGTTTTTCTGCACTTCTCTTCCCTCTTTCTGCACCTCTCTTTTTTATTTCTGCACCCCTCTTGCCTCTTTCTGCACCCCTCTTCCCTGATTCTGCATCTCTCTTCCCACTTTCTGCACCTTTCTTGCCTGTTTCTGCACCTATCTTGCCTCTTTCAGCACTTCTCTTGCCTCTCTCTGCAACTCTGTTGCTTCTTTCTGCACTTCTCTTGCTTCTTTCTGCACCTGATTTGCTTCTTTTTACACCCCTCTTCCCTCTTTCTGCACCACTGTTGCCTGTTTCTGCACCTCTCTTGCCTCTTTCTCCACTTCTCTTGCCTCTTTCTGCATTTCTCTTGCTTCATTCTGCACTTCTCTTACCTCTTTCTACACCCCTCTTGCATCTTTCTGCACCTATTTTACTTCTTTCTGTACTGCTCTTGCTTCTTTATGCACATCTCTTGCTTCTTTCTGCACCCCTCTCGCCTCTTTCTGCACCCCTCTTCCCTCTTTCTGCACCTCTCTTGCCTCTTGCTGCACCTCTCTTGCCTCTTGCTGCACCTCTCTTGCCTCTTGCTGCACCTCTCTTGCCTCTTTCTGCTCTTCTCTTGCCTATTTCTGCAACTCTGTTGCTTTTTCCTGCACTTCTCTTGCTTCTTTACGCATCACTCTTGCTTCTTTCTGCACCCATCCTCCCTCTTTCTGCATTCCTTTTCCCTCTTTCTGTACCTCTTGCATGTTTCTGCACCTCTCTAGCCTCTTTCTGCAATTCTCTTGCATCTTTCTGCACCCTGTTGCTTTTGCTGTACTTCTCTTGCCTCTTTCTGTATCCTCTTGCCTATTTCTGCAACTCTGTTGCTTTTTCCTGCAATTCTCTTACTTCTTTACGCATCACTCTTGCTTCTTTCTGCACCCATCTTGCCTCTTTCTGCATTCCTTTTACCTCTTTCTGTACCTCCCTTGCATGTTTCTGCACCTCTCTAACCTCTTTCTGCACTTCTCTTGCACCTTCCCGCACCCCTGTTGCTTCTTTCTGTACTTCTCTTGCCTCTTTCTGTACCCTCTTGCCTCTTTCTGCACTTCTGTTGCCTCTTTCCGCTCCTTGCTTGCTTCTTTCTGCAACCCTCCTGCCTCTTTCTGCAGCCCTCTTCCTTCTTTCTGTACCTCTCTTGCCTCTTTCTGCACCCCTGTTCCCTCTTTCTGCACCTCTTTCCTGTCTCTGCACCTCTCTTGCTCCTTTCTGCAGTTCTCTTGCCTCTTTCTGCACCTCTGTTGCTTCTTTCTGCACTTCTCTTTGCTCTTTCTGCACCCCTGTTGCCTCTTTCTGTATCTCTGTTGGCTCTTTCCGCACTATTCTTGCTACTTTCGCACCTCTCTTGCTTCTTTCTGCACCCCTCTTTCTTCTTTCTGCACCTCTCTCCCCACTTACTGTACCTCTCTTGCCTCTTTCAGAACCTCACATGCCTCTTTCTGCACCTCTCTTGCCTCTTTCTGCACCCCTCTTCCCTCTTTCTGCACCCCTCTTCCCTCTTTTTGCAACTCTCTTGTCTCTTTCAGCACCTCACTTGCCTCTTTCTGTACCTCTCTTGCTTCCTTCTACACTTCTCTTGCCTCTTTCTGTACCTTTCTTGCCTCTTCCTGTACCTATCTTGCCTCTTTCTGCACCTCTCTTGCCTCTTTCCGCACTTCTCTTGCTTCTTTCTGCACCTCTGTTGCCTCTTTATGTACCTCTCTTGCTTCCTTCTGCACTTCTCTTGCCTCTTTCTGTACCTTTCTTGCCTCTTCCTGTACCTCACTTGCCTCTTTCTGCACCTCTGTTGCCTCTTTCTGTACCTCTCTTGCTTCCTTCTGCACTTCTCTTGCCTCTTTCTGTACCTTTCTTGACTCTTCCTGTACCTCTCTTGCTTCTTTCTGCACCTCTCTTGCGTCTTTCTGTACCTTTCTTCCAGTTTCTGCAGTTCTCTTGCTTCTATATGCACCTCTCTTGCATCTTTCTGCACTCGCATCCCTGTTCCCTGATTCTGCACCCCTCTTCCCTCTTTCTGCACCTCTCTGGCCTCTTTCTGCACCTATCTTGCCTTTTTCAGCACTTCTTTTGCCTCTTTCTGCAACTCTGTTGCCTCTCTCTGCACCTCACTTGCTTCTTTCTGCACCCCTCTTGCCTCTTTCTGCAGCCCTCTCCCTCTTTCTGCACCTCTCTTGCCTGTTTCTGCACTTCTCTTGCCTGTTTCTGCACCTTTCTTGCCTCTTTCTGCACCTCTCTTGCCTCTCTCAGGACCACTCTTTCCTCTTTTTGCACTTCTCTTGCTTCTTTCCGCACCTTTTTTCCTCTTTCTGCAACTCGCTTGCTTCTTTCTGCACCTTTCTTCCTCTTTTTGCAGTTCTCTTGCTTCTATCTGCACCTCTCTAGCCTCTTTCTGCACCTGGCTTGGTTTTTCTGCACTTCTCTTCCCTCTTTCTGCACCTCTCTTTTTTATTTCTGCACCCCTCTTGCCTCTTTCTGCACCCCTCTTCCCTGATTCTGCATCTCTCTTCCCACTTTCTGCACCTTTCCTGCCTGTTTCTGCACCTATCTTGACTCTTTCAGCACTTCTCTTGCCTCTCTCTGCAACTCTGTTGCTTCTTTCTGCACTTCTCTTGCTTCTTTCTGCACCTGATTTGCTTCTTTTTACACCCCTCTTCCCTCTTTCTGTACCACTGTTGCCTGTTTCTGCACCTCTCTTGCCTCTTTCTCCACTTCTCTTACCTCTTTCTACACCCCTCTTGCATCTTTCTGCACCTATTTTACTTCTTTCTGTACTGCTCTTGCTTCTTTATGCACATCTCTTGCTTCTTTCTGCACCCCTCTCGCCTCTTTCTGCACCCCTCTTCCCTCTTTCTGCACCTCTCTTGCCTCTTGCTGCACCTCTCTTGCCTCTTGCTGCACCTCTCTTGCCTCTTTCTGCTCTTCTCTTGCCTATTTCTGCAACTCTGTTGCTTTTTCCTGCACTTCTCTTGCTTCTTTACGCATCACTCTTGCTTCTTTCTGCACCCATCCTCCCTCTTTCTGCATTCCTTTTCCCTCTTTCTGCAGCCCTCATCCCACTTTCTGCACCTCTCTTGCCTCTTTCTGCACCCGTTCCCTCTTTCTGCACCTCTCTTGCATGTTTCTTCACCTCTCTTGCTTCTTTCTGCAGTTCTCTTGCCTGTTTCTGCATCTCTCTTGCCCCTTTCTGCACGTCTCTTCCCTCTTTCTGCACCTCTCTTGCCTCTTTCTGCATTCCTCTTGCCTCTTTCTGCAGCCCTCTTCCCTCTTTCTGTACCTCTGTTGCCTTTCTGCACCCATGTTCCCTCTTTCTGCACCTCTCTTGCCTGTTTCTTCACCTCTCTTGCTTCTTTCTGCAGTTCTCTTGCCTGTTTCTGCACCTCTCTTTCCTTTGTGCACCCGTGTTCCCTCTACTATACCTCTCTTGCCTGTTTCTGCACCTCTCTTGCTTCTTTCTGCAGTTCTCTTGCCTCTTTCTGCACCTCTGTTGCTTCTTTCTGTACTTCTCTTTGCTCTTTCTGCATCTCTGTTGCCTCTTTCTGTACCTCTGTTGGCTCTTTCTGCACTTCTCTCTCTTCTTTCTGCTCCTCTTTTGCTTCTTTCTGCACCCCTCTTCTTTCTACACCCCTCTTCCCCATTTCTGTACCTCTCTTGCCTCTTTCAGAACCTCACTTGCCTCTTTCAGCACCTCAGTTGCCTCTTTCTGTACCTCTCTTGCTTCCTTCTGCACTTCTCTTGCCTCTTTCTGCTCTTCTCTTGCCTACTTCTGCAACTCTGTTGCTTTTTCCTGCACTTCTCTTGCTTCTTTATGCATCACTCTTGCTTCTTTCTGCACCCATCTTGCCTCTTTCTGCATTCCATTTCCCTCTTTCTGTACCTCGCTTGCATGTTTCTGCACCTCTCTAGCCTCTTTCTGCAATTCTCTTGCATCTTTCTGCACCTCACTTGCTTCTTCCTGCACCCCTCTTGCCTCTTTCTGCAGCCCTCATCCCTCTTTCTGCACCTCTTGCCTCTTTCTGCACCCCTGTTCCCTCTTTCTGCACCTCTCTTGCCTGTTTCTGCACCTCTTTTGCTTCTTTCTGTACTTCTCTTTCCTCTTTCTGTACCCTCTTGCCTGTTTCTGCACCTCTCTTGCCTCTTTCTGCATTTCTGTTGCCTCTCTCTGCACCTCACTTGCTTCTTTCTGCACCCCTCTTGCCTCTTTCTGCACCTCTGTTGCTTCTTTCTGTACTTCTCTTTGCTCTTTCTGCATCTCTGTTGCCTCTTTCTGTACCTCTGTTGGCTCTTTCTGCACTTCTCTCTCTTCTTTCTGCTCCTCTTTTGCTTCTTTCTGCACCCCTCTTCTTTCTACACCCCTCTTCCCCATTTCTGTACCTCTCTTGCCTCTTTCAGAACCTCACTTGCCTCTTTCAGCACCTCAGTTGCCTCTTTCTGTACCTCTCTTGCTTCCTTCTGCACTTCTCTTGCCTCTTTCTGCTCTTCTCTTGCCTACTTCTGCAACTCTGTTGCTTTTTCCTGCACTTCTCTTGCTTCTTTATGCATCACTCTTGCTTCTTTCTGCACCCATCTTGCCTCTTTCTGCATTCCATTTCCCTCTTTCTGTACCTCGCTTGCATGTTTCTGCACCTCTCTAGCCTCTTTCTGCAATTCTCTTGCATCTTTCTGCACCTCACTTGCTTCTTTCTGCACCCCTCTTGCCTCTTTCTGCAGCCCCTCATCCCTCTTTCTGCACCTCTTGCCTCTTTCTGCACCCCTGTTCCCTCTTTCTGCACCTCTCTTGCCTGTTTCTGCACCTCTTTTGCTTCTTTCTGTACTTCTCTTTCCTCTTTCTGTACCCTCTTGCCTGTTTCTGCACCTCTCTTGCCTCTTTCTGCATTTCTGTTGCCTCTCTCTGCACCTCACTTGCTTCTTTCTGCACCCCTCTTGCCTCTTTCTGCACCTCTGTTGCCTCTTTCTGTAACTCTCTTGCTTCCTTCTGCACTTCTCTTGCCTCTTTCTGCTCTTCTCTTGCCCCGTCTGCAACTCTGTTGCTTTTTCCTGCACTTCTCTTGCTTCTTTACGCATCCTCTTGCTTCTTTCTGCACCCATCTTGCCTCTTTCTGCATTCCTTTTCCCTCTTTCTGTAGCTCGCTTGCTTGTTTCTGCACCTCTCTAGCCTCTTTCTGCAATTCTCTTTGCATCTTTCCGCACCTCTTTTGCTTCTTTCTGCACTTCTCTTTCTCTTTCCGTACCCTCTTTCCTGTTTCTGCACCTCTCTTGCCTCTTTCTACACTTCTGTTGCCTCTTTCTGCACCTCACTAGCTTCTTTCTGCACTCCTCTTGCCTCTTTCTGCAGCCCTCATCCCACTTTCTGCACCTCTCTTGCCTCTTTCTGCACCTCTGTTGCGTGTTTCTTCACCTCTCTTGCTTCTTTCTGCAGTTCTCTTGCCTGTTTCTGCACCTCTCTTGCCTCTTTTTGCCCTTCTGTTGCCTCTTTCTGCACCTCACTTGCTTCTTTCTGCACTCCTCTTGCCTCTTTCTGCAGCCCTCTTCCCTCTTTCTGCACCTCTCTTGCTTCTTTCTGCACCCCTCTTCCCTCTTTCTGTACCTCTCTTGCCTGTTTCTGCACCTCTCTTGCTTCTTTCTGCAGCTCTCTTGCCTCTTTCTGCACCACTGTTGCTTCTTTCTGTACTTATCTTTGCTCTTTCTGCACTCCTGTTGCCTCTTTCTGTACCTCTGTTTGCTCTTTCTGCACTTCTCTCTTCTTTCTGCTCCTCTCTTGTTTCTTTCTGCAACCCTCTTTCTTCTTTCTGCACCCCTCTTCCCCCTTTCTGTACCTCTCTTGCCTCTTTCAGAACCTCACTTGCCTCTTTCTGCACCCCTCTTCCCTCTTTCTGAACCCCTCTTCCCTCTTTCTGCACCTCTTGCCACACCTCTCTTGCCTCTTTCTGCTCTGCTCTTGCCTATTTCTGCAACTCTGTTGCTTTTTCCTGCACTTCTCTTGCTTCTTTACGCATCACTCTTGCTTCTTTCTGCACCCATCTTGCCTCTTTCTGCATTCCTTTTCCCTCTTTCTGTAGCTCGCCTGCTTGTTTCTGCACCTCTCTATCCTCTTTCTGCAATTCTCTTGCATCTTTCTGCACCTCTTTTGCTACTTTCTGCACTTCTCTTTCCTCTTTCTGTACCCTCTTGCCTGTTTCTGCACCTCTCTTGCCTCTTTCTGCACTTCTGTTGCCTCTTTCTGCACCTCACTAGCTTCTTTCTGTACTCTTGCCTCTTTCTGCAGCCCTCATCCCACTTTCTGCACCTCTCTTGTCTTTCTGCACCCCTGTTCCCTCTTTCTGCACCTCTCTTGCCTGTTTCTTCACCTCTCTTGCTTCTTTCTGCAGTTCTCTTGCCTGTTTCTGCACCTCTCTTGCCTTTGTGCACCCTTGTTCCATCTACTGCACCTCTCTTGCCTGTTTCTGCACCTCTCTTGCTTCTTTCTGCAGTTCTCTTGCCTCTTTCTGCACCTCTGTTGCTTCTTTCTGTACTTCTCTTTGCTCTTTCTGCACCCCTGTTGCCTCTTTCTGTACCTTTGTTGGCTCTTTCTGCACTTCTCTCTCTTCTTTCTGCTCCTCTTTTGCTTCTTTCTGCACCCCTCTCTTCTTTCTACACCCTCTTCCCATTTCTGTACCTCTCTTGCCTCTTTCAGAACCTCACTTGCCTCTTTCAGCACCTCACTTGCCTCTTTCTGCACCTCTGTTGCCTCTTTCTGTACCTCTCTTGCTTCCTTCTGCACTTCTCTTGCCTCTTTCTGCTCTTCTCTTGCCTATTTCTGCAACTCTGTTGCTTTCCCTACACTTCTCCTGCTTCTTTACGCATCACTCTTGCTTCTTTCTGCACCCATCTTGCCTCTTTCTGCATTCCTTTTCCCTCTTTCTGTAGCTCTCGCCTGCTTGTTTCTGTACCTCTCTAGCCTCTTTCTGCAATTCTCTTGCATCTTTCCGCACCTCTTTTGCTACTTTCTGTACTTCTCTTTCCTCTTTCTGTACCCTCTTGCCTGTTTCTGCACCTCTCTTGCCTCTTTCTTCACTTCTGTTGCCTCTTTCTGCACCTCAATAGCTTCTTTCTGCACTCCTCTTGCCTCTTTCTGCAGTCCTCATCCCACTTTCTGCACCTCTCTTGTCTCTTTCTGCACCCGTTCCCTCTTTCTGCACCTCTCTTGCCTGTTTCTTCACCTCTCTTGCTTCTTTCTGCAGTTCTCTTGCCTGTTTCTGCACCTCTCTTGCCTTTGTGCACCCCTGTTCCATCTACTGCACCTCTCTTGCCTGTTTCTGCACCTCTCTTGCTTCTTTCTGCAGTTCTCTTGCCTCTTTCTGCACCTCTGTTGCTTCTTTCTGTACTTCTCTTTGCTCTTTCTGCACCCCTGTTGCCTCTTTCTGTACCTCTGTTGGCTCTTTCTGCACTTCTCTCTCTTCTTTCTGCTCCTCTTTTGCTTCTTTCTGCACCCCTCTTTCTTCTTTCTACACCCCTCTTCCCATTTCTGTTCCTCTCTTGCCTCTTTCAGAACCTCACTTGCCTCTTTCTGCACCTCTGTTGCCTCTTTCTGTACCTCTCTTGCTTCCTTCTGCACTTCTTTTGCCTCTTTCTGCTCTTCTCTTGCCTATTTCTGCAACTCTGTTGCTTTTTCCTGCACTTCTCTTGCTTCTTTATGCATCACTCTTGCTTCTTTCTGCACCCATCTTGCCTCTTTCTGCATTCCATTTCCCTCTTTCTGTACCTCGCTTGCATGTTTCGGCACCTCTCTAGCCTCTTTCTGCAATTCTCTTGCATCTTTCTGCACCTCACTTGCTTCTTTCTGCACCCCTCTTGCCTCTTTCTGCAGCCCTCATCCCTCTTTCTGCACCTCTTGCCACTTTCTGCACCTCTCTTGCCTCTTTCTGCACCCCTGTTCCCTCTTTCTGCACCTCTCTTGCCTGTTTATGCACCTCTTTTGCTTCTTTCTGTACTTCTCTTTCCTCTTTCTGTACCCTCTTGCCTGTTTCTGTGCCTCTTGCCTCTTTCTGCACTTCTGTTGCCTCTTTCTGCACCTCACTTGCTTCTTTCTGCACCCCTCTTGTCTCTTTCTGCAGCCCTCATCCCTCTTTTTGCACCTCTCTTGCGTGTTTCTGCACCCCTGTCTCCTGTTTCTGCACCTCTCTTGCGTGTTTCTGCACCTCTCTTGCTACTTTCTGCAGTTCTCTTACCTCTTTCGGCACCTCTCTTGCTTCTTTCTGCACTTCTCTTTGCTCTTTCTGCACTTCTCTTGCATCTTCCAGCACCCCTGTTGCTTCTTTCTGTACTTCTCTTGCCTCTTTCTGTACCCTCTTTCTGCACCTCTTTCCTCTTGCTGCACCTCTCTTGACTCTTTCTGCTCTTCTCTTGCCTATTTCTGCAACTCTGTTGCTTTTTCCTGCACTTCTCTTGCTTCTTTACGCATCACTCTTACTTCTTTCTGCACCCATTTTGCCTCTTTCTGCATTCATTTTCCCTCTTTCTGTACCTCTCTTGCAGGTTTTTGAACCTCTCTAGCCTCTTTCTGCAATTCTCTTGCATTTTTCCGCACCTCTTTTGCTTCTTTCTTTCTGCACGTCTCTTTCCTCTTTCTGTACCCTCTTGCCTGTTTCTGCACCTCTCTTGCCTCTTTCTGCACCTCACTTGCTTCTTTCCGCACCCCTCTTGCCTCTTTCTGCAGCCCTCATCCCTCTTTGTGCACCTCTCTCGCCTCTTTCTGCACCCCTGTTCCCTCTTTCTGCACCTCGCTTGCCTGTTTCTGCACCTCTCTTGCTTCTTTCTGCAGTTCTCTTGCCTCTTTCGGCACCTCTGTTGCTTCCCTCTGTACTTCTCTTTGCTCTTTCTGCACTCCCGTTGCCTCTTTCTGCACCTCTGTTGGCTCTTTTGTGCACTTCTCTTGCTTCTTTCTTCACCTCTCTTGCTTCTGCACCCCTCTTTCTTCTTTCTGCACCCCTCTTCTCCCTTTTTGTACCTCTTGCCTCTTTCAGAACTTCACTTGCCTCTTTCTGCACCTCTCTTGCCTCTTTCTGTAGCTCTTTCTTCTTTCTGTACTTCTCTTGCCTCTTTATGCACCTTTCCTGCCTCTTTCTGCACCTCTCTTGCCTCTTTATGCACTTCTATTGCTTCTTTCCGCACCTTGCTTCCTCTTTCTGCACCTCTCTTGCTTCTTTCTGTACCTCTCTTGCCTCTTTCTACACCTTTCTTCCTCTTTCTGCAGTTCTCTTGCTTCTATCTGCACCTCTGTTGCCTCTTTCTACACCTTGCTTGGTTCTTTCTGCACTTCCCTCTTTCTGCACCTCTCTTGCTTCTTTCTGCAGTTCTCTTGCCTGTTTCTGCACCTCTCTTGCTTCTTTCTGCAGTTCTCTTGCCTCTTTCTGCACCTCTGTTGCTTCTTTCTGTACTTCTCTTTGCTCTTTCTGCACCCCTGTTGCCTCTTTCTGTACCTTTGTTGGCTCTTTCTGCACTTCTCTCTCTTCTTTCTGCTCCTCTTTTGCTTCTTTCTGCACCCTCTCTTCTTTCTACACCCCTCTTCCCATTTCTGTAGCTCTCTTGCCTCTTTCAGAACCTCACTTGCCTCTTTCAGCACCTCACTTGCCTCTTTCTGCACCTCTGTTGCCTCTTTCTGTACCTCTCTTGCTTCCTTCTGCACTTCTCTTGCCTCTTTCTGCTCTTCTCTTGCCTATTTCTGCAACTCTGTTGCTTTTTCCTGCACTTCTCTTGCTTCTTTACGCATCACTCTTGCTTCTTTCTGCACCCATCTTGCCTCTTTCTGCATTCCTTTTCCCTCTTTCTGTAGCTCGCCTGCTTGTTTCTGTACCTCTCTAGCCTCTTTCTGCAATTCTCTTGCATCTTTCCGCACCTCTTTTGCTACTTTCTGTACCTCTTTCCTCTTTCTGTACCCTCTTGCCTGTTTCTGCACCTCTCTTGCCTCTTTCTTCACTTCTGTTGCCTCTTTCTGCACCTCAATAGCTTCTTTCTGCACTCCTCTTGCCTCTTTCTGCAGCCCTCATCCCACTTTCTGCACCTCTCTTGTCTCTTTCTGCACCCCTGTTCCCTCTTTCTGCACCTCTCTTGCTGGTTTCTTCACCTCTCTTGCTTCTTTCTGCAGTTCTCTTGCCTGTTTCTGCACCTCTCTTGCCTTTGTGCACCCCTGTTCCATCTACTGCACCTCTCTTGCCTGTTTCTGCACCTCTCTTGCTTCTTTCTGCAGTTCTCTTGCCTCTTTCTGCACCTCTGTTGCTTCTTTCTGTACTTCTCTTTGCTCTTTCTGCACCCGTTGCCTCTTTCTGTACCTCTGTTGGCTCTTTCTGCACTTCTCTCTCTTCTTTCTGCTCCTCTTTTGCTTCTTTCTGCACCCCTCTTTCTTCTTTCTACACCCCTCTTCCCATTTCTGTTCCTCTTGCCTCTTTCAGAACCTCACTTGCCTCTTTCAGCACCTCACTTGCCTCTTTCTGCACCTCTGTTGCCTCTTTCTGTACCTCTGTTGCTTCCTTCTGCACTTCTTTTGCCTCTTTCTGCTCTTCTCTTGCCTATTTCTGCAACTCTGTTGCTTTTTCCTGCACTTCTCTTGCTTCTTTATGCATCACTCTTGCTTCTTTCTGCACCCATCTTGCCTCTTTCTGCATTCCATTTCCTCTTTCTGTACCTCGCTTGCATGTTTCGGCACCTCTCTAGCCTCTTTCTGCAATTCTCTTGCATCTTTCTGCACCTCACTTGCTTCTTTCTGCACCCCTCTTGCCTCTTTCTGCAGCCCTCATCCCTCTTTCTGCACCTCTCTTGCCACTTTCTGCACCTCTTGCCTCTTTCTGCACCCCTGTTCCCTCTTTCTGCACCTCTCTTGCCTGTTTATGCACCTCTTTTGCTTCTTTCTGTACTTCTCTTTCCTCTTTCTGTACCCTCTTGCCTGTTTCTGCGCCTCTCTTGCCTCTTTCTGCACTTCTGTTGCCTCTTTCTGCACCTCACTTGCTTCTTTCTGCACCCCTCTTGTCTTTCTGCAGCCCTCATCCCTCTTTTTGCACCTCTCTTGCGTGTTTCTGCACCCCTGTCTCCTCTTTCTGCACCTCTCTTGCGTGTTTCTGCACCTCTCTTGCCTGTTTCTTCACCTCTCTTGCTTCTTTCTGCAGTTCTCTTGCCTGTTTCTGCACCTCTCTTTCCTTTGTGCACCCGTGTTCCCTCTACTATACCTCTCTTGCCTGTTTCTGCACCTCTCTTGCTTCTTTCTGCAGTTCTCTTGCCTCTTTCTGCACCTCTGTTGCTTCTTTCTGTACTTCTCTTTGCTCTTTCTGCATCTCTGTTGCCTCTTTCTGTACCTCTGTTGGCTCTTTCTGCACTTCTCTCTCTTCTTTCTGCTCCTCTTTTGCTTCTTTCTGCACCCCTCTTCTTTCTACACCCCTCTTCCCCATTTCTGTACCTCTCTTGCCTCTTTCAGAACCTCACTTGCCTCTTTCAGCACCTCAGTTGCCTCTTTCTGTACCTCTCTTGCTTCCTTCTGCACTTCTCTTGCCTCTTTCTGCTCTTCTCTTGCCTACTTCTGCAACTCTGTTGCTTTTTCCTGCACTTCTCTTGCTTCTTTATGCATCACTCTTGCTTCTTTCTGCACCCATCTTGCCTCTTTCTGCATTCCAATTCCCTCTTTCTGTACCTCGCTTGCATGTTTCTGCACCTCTCTAGCCTCTTTCTGCAATTCTCTTGCATCTTTCTGCACCTCACTTGCTTCTTTCTGCACCCCTCTTGCCTCTTTCTGCAGCCCTCATCCCTCTTTCTGCACCTCTTGCCTCTTTCTGCACCCCTGTTCCCTCTTTCTGCACCTCTCTTGCCTGTTTCTGCACCTCTTTTGCTTCTTTCTGTACTTCTCTTTCCTCTTTCTGTACCCTCTTGCCTGTTTCTGCACCTCTCTTGCCTCTTTCTGCATTTCTGTTGCCTCTCTCTGCACCTCACTTGCTTCTTTCTGCACCCCTCTTGCCTCTTTCTGCACCTCTGTTGCCTCTTTCTGTAACTCTCTTGCTTCCTTCTGCACTTCTCTTGCCTCTTTCTGCTCTTCTCTTGCCCACGTCTGCAACTCTGTTGCTTTTTCCTGCACTTCTCTTGCTTCTTTACGCATCACTCTTGCTTCTTTCTGCACCCATCTTGCCTCTTTCTGCATTCCTTTTCCCTCTTTCTGTAGCTCGCTTGCTTGTTTCTGCACCTCTCTAGCCTCTTTCTGCAATTCTCTTGCATCTTTCCGCACCTCTTTTGCTTCTTTCTGCACTTCTCTTTCCTCTTTCCGTACCCTCTTTCCTGTTTCTGCACCTCTCTTGCCTCTTTCTACACTTCTGTTGCCTCTTTCTGCACCTCACTAGCTTCTTTCTGCACTCCTCTTGCCTCTTTCTGCAGCCTCTCATCCCACTTTCTGCACCTCTCTTGCCTCTTTCTGCACCTCTGTTGCGTGTTTCTTCACCTCTCTTGCTTCTTTCTGCAGTTCTCTTGCCTGTTTCTGCACCTCTCTTGCCTCTTTTTGCCCTTCTGTTGCCTCTTTCTGCACCTCACTTGCTTCTTTCTGCACTCCTCTTGCCTCTTTCTGCAGCCCTCTTCCCTCTTTCTGCACCTCTCTTGCTTCTTTCTGCACCCCTCTTCCCTCTTTCTGTACCTCTCTTGCCTGTTTCTGCACCTCTCTTGCTTCTTTCTGCAGCTCTCTTGCCTCTTTCTGCACCACTGTTGCTTCTTTCTGTACTTATGTTTGCTCTTTCTGCACTCCTGTTGCCTCTTTCTGTACCTCTGTTTGCTCTTTCTGCACTTCTCTCTTCTTTCTGCTCCTCTCTTGTTTCTTTCTGCAACCCTCTTTCTTCTTTCTGCACCCCTCTTCCCCCTTTCTGTACCTCTCTTGCCTCTTTCAGAACCTCACTTGCCTCTTTCTGCACCCCTCTTCCCTCTTTCTGCACCTCTTGCCACACCTCTCTTGCCTCTTTCTGCTCTGCTCTTGCCTATTTCTGCAACTCTGTTGCTTTTTCCTGCACTTCTCTTGCTTCTTTACGCATCACTCTTGCTTCTTTCTGCACCCATCTTGCCTCTTTCTGCATTCCTTTTCCCTCTTTCTGTAGCTCGCCTGCTTGTTTCTGCACCTCTCTATCCTCTTTCTGCAATTCTCTTGCATCTTTCTGCACCTCTTTTGCTACTTTCTGCACTTCTCTTTCCTCTTTCTGTACCCTCTTGCCTGTTTCTGCACCTCTCTTGCCTCTTTCTGCACTTCTGTTGCCTCTTTCTGCACCTCACTAGCTTCTTTCTGTACTCTTGCCTCTTTCTGCAGCCCTCATCCCTCTTTCTGCACCTCTCTTGCCTGTTTCTTCACCTCTCTTGCTTCTTTCTGCAGTTCTCTTGCCTGTTTCTGCACCTCTCTTGCCTTTGTGCACCCTTGTTCCATCTACTGCACCTCTCTTGCCTGTTTCTGCACCTCTCTTGCTTCTTTCTGCAGTTCTCTTGCCTCTTTCTGCACCTCTGTTGCTTCTTTCTGTACTTCTCTTTGCTCTTTCTGCACCCCTGTTGCCTCTTTCTGTACCTTTGTTGGCTCTTTCTGCACTTCTCTCTCTTCTTTCTGCTCCTCTTTTGCTTCTTTCTGCACCCCTCTCTTCTTTCTACACCCCTCTTCCCATTTCTGTACCTCTCTTGCCTCTTTCAGAACCTCACTTGCCTCTTTCAGCACCTCACTTGCCTCTTTCTGCACCTCTGTTGCCTCTTTCTGTACCTCTCTTGCTTCCTTCTG
Organism: Calotriton arnoldi; assembly: GCA_963921515.1. Classification (NCBI taxonomy): domain Eukaryota; kingdom Metazoa; phylum Chordata; class Amphibia; order Caudata; family Salamandridae; genus Calotriton; species Calotriton arnoldi. The sequence continues at coordinate 758,683 of CAWUFW010009682.1, forward strand.
CACTTCTCTTGCCTCTTTCTGCTCTTCTCTTGCCTATTTCTGCAACTCTGTTGCTTTTTCCTGCACTTCTCCTGCTTCTTTACGCATCACTCTTGCTTCTTTCTGCACCCATCTTGCCTCTTTCTGCATTCCTTTTCCCTCTTTCTGTAGCTCGCCTGCTTGTTTCTCTACCTCTCTAGCCTCTTTCTGCAATTCTCTTGCATCTTTCCGCACCTCTTTTGCTACTTTCTGTACTTCTCTTTCCTCTTTCTGTACCCTCTTGCCTGTTTCTGCACCTCTCTTGCCTCTTTCTTCACTTCTGTTGCCTCTTTCTGCACCTCAATAGCTTCTTTCTGCACTCCTCTTGCCTCTTTCTGCAGCCCTCATCCCACTTTCTGCACCTCTCTTGTCTCTTTCTGCACCACTGTTCCCTCTTTCTGCACCTCTCTTGCCTGTTTCTTCACCTCTCTTGCTTCTTTCTGCAGTTCTCCTGCCTGTTTCTGCACCTCTCTTGCCTTTGTGCACCCCTGTTCCATCTACTGCACCTCTCTTGCCTGTTTCTGCACTCTCTTGCTTCTTTCTGCAGTTCTCTTGCCTCTTTCTGCACCTCTGTTGCTTCTTTCTGTACTTCTCTTTGCTCTTTCTGCACCCCTGTTGCCTCTTTCTGTACCTCTGTTGGCTCTTTCTGCACTTCTCTCTCTTCTTTCTGCTCCTCTTTTGCTTCTTTCTGCACCCCTCTTTCTTCTTTCTACACCCCTCTTCCCATTTCTGTTCCTCTCTTGCCTCTTTCAGAACCTCACTTGCCTCTTTCTGCACCTCTGTTGCCTCTTTCTGTACCTCTCTTGCTTCCTTCTGCACTTCTTTTGCCTCTTTCTGCTCTTCTCTTGCCTATTTCTGCAACTCTGTTGCTTTTTCTCTGCACTTCTCTTGCTTCTTTATGCATCACTCTTGCTTCTTTCTGCACCCATCTTGCCTCTTTCTGCATTCCATTTCCCTCTTTCTGTACCTCGCTTGCATGTTTCGGCACCTCTCTAGCCTCTTTCTGCAATTCTCTTGCATCTTTCTGCACCTCACTTGCTTCTTTCTGCACCCCTCTTGCCTCTTTCTGCAGCCCTCATCCCTCTTTCTGCACCTCTTGCCACTTTCTCCACCTCTCTTGCCTCTTTCTGCACCCCTGTTCCCTCTTTCTGCACCTCTCTTGCCTGTTTATGCACCTCTTTTGCTTCTTTCTGTACTTCTCTTTCCTCTTTCTGTACCCTCTTGCCTGTTTCTGTGCCTCTTGCCTCTTTCTGCACTTCTGTTGCCTCTTTCTGCACCTCACTTGCTTCTTTCTGCACCCCTCTTGTCTCTTTCTGCAGCCCTCATCCCTCTTTTTGCACCTCTCTTGCGTGTTTCTGCACCCCTGTCTCCTGTTTCTGCACCTCTCTTGCGTGTTTCTGCACCTCTCTTGCTACTTTCTGCAGTTCTCTTACCTCTTTCGGCACCTCTCTTGCTTCTTTCTGCACTTCTCTTTGCTCTTTCTGCACTTCTCTTGCATCTTCCAGCACCCCTGTTGCTTCTTTCTGTACTTCTCTTGCCTCTTTCTGTACCCTCTTCCCTCTTTCTGCACCTCTTTCCTCTTGCTGCACCTCTCTTGACTCTTTCTGCTCTTCTCTTGCCTATTTCTGCAACTCTGTTGCTTTTCCTGCACTTCTCTTGCTTCTTTACGCATCACTCTTACTTCTTTCTGCACCCATTTTGCCTCTTTCTGCATTCATTTTCCCTCTTTCTGTACCTCTCTTGCAGGTTTTTGAACCTCTCTAGCCTCTTTCTGCAATTCTCTTGCATTTTCCGTACCTCTTTTGCTTCTTTCTTTCTGCACGTCTCTTTCCTCTTTCTGTACCCTCTTGCCTGTTTCTGCACCTCTCTTGCCTCTTTCTGCACCTCACTTGCTTCTTTCCGCACCCCTCTTGCCTCTTTCTGCAGCCCTCATCCCTCTTTGTGCACCTCTCTCGCCTCTTTCTGCACCCCTGTTCCCTCTTTCTGCACCTCGCTTGCCTGTTTCTGCACCTCTCTTGCTTCTTTCTGCAGTTCTCTTGCCTCTTTCGGCACCTCTGTTGCTTCCCTCTGTACTTCTCTTTGCTCTTTCTGCACTCCCGTTGCCTCTTTCTGCACCTCTGTTGGCTCTTTTGTGCACTTCTCTTGCTTCTTTCTTCACCTCTCTTGCTTCTGCACCCCTCTTTCTTCCTTTTTGTACCTCTTGCCTCTTTCAGAACTTCACTTGCCTCTTTCTGCACCTCTCTTGCCTCTTTCTGTAGCTCTTTCTTCTTTCTGTACTTCTCTTGCCTCTTTATGCACCTTTCCTGCCTCTTTCTGCACCTCTCTTGCCTCTTTATGCACTTCTATTGCTTCTTTCCGCACCTTGCTTCCTCTTTCTGCACCTCTCTTGCTTCTTTCTGTACCTCTCTTGCCTCTTTCTACACCTTTCTTCCTCTTTCTGCAGTTCTCTTGCTTCTATCTGCACCTCTGTTGCCTCTTTCTACACCTTGCTTGGTTCTTTCTGCACTTCCCTCTTTCTGCACCTCTCTTGCTTCTTTCTGCAGTTCTCTTGCCTGTTTCTGCACCACTCTTGCTTCTTTCTGCAGCTCTCTTGCCTCTTTCTGCACCTCTGTTGCTTCTTTCTGTACTTCTCTTTGCTCTTTCTGCACCTCTGTTGCCTCTTTCTGCACCTTTGTTGGCTCTTTCTGCACTTCTCTCTCTTCTTTCTGCTCCTCTCTTGCTTCTTTCTGCACCCTCTCTTCTTTCTACACCCCTCTTCCCATTTCTGTAGCTCTCTTGCCTCTTTCAGAACCTCACTTGCCTCTTTCAGCACCTCACTTGCCTCTTTCTGCACCTCTGTTGCCTCTTTCTGTACCTCTCTTGCTTCCTTCTGCACTTCTCTTGCCTCTTTCTGCTCTTCTCTTGCCTATTTCTGCAACTCTGTTGCTTTTTCCTGCACTTCTCTTGCTTCTTTACTGCATCACTCTTGCTTCTTTCTGCACCTATCTTGCCTCTTTCTGCATTCCTTTTCCCTCTTTCTGTAGCTCGCCTGCTTGTTTCTGTACCTCTCTTAGCCTCTTTCTGCAATCTCTTGCATCTTTCCATACCTCTTTTGCTACTTTCTGTACCTCTCTTCCTCTTTCTGTACCCTCTTGCCTGTTTCTGCACCTCTCTTGCCTCTTTCTTCACTTCTGTTGCCTCTTTCTGCACCTCAATAGCTTCTTTCTGCACTCCTCTTGCCTCTTTCTGCAGCCCTCATCCCACTTTCTGCACCTCTCTTGTCTCTTTCTGCACCCCTGTTCCCTCTTTCTGCACCTCTCTTGCCGGTTTCTTCACCTCTCTTGCTTCTTTCTGCAGTTCTCTTGCCTGTTTCTGCACCTCTCTTGCCTTTGTGCACCCCTGTTCCATCTACTGCACCTCTCTTGCCTGTTTCTGCACCTCTCTTGCTTCTTTCTGCAGTTCTCTTGCCTCTTTCTGCACCTCTGTTGCTTCTTTCTGTACTTCTCTTTGCTCTTTCTGCACACGTTGCCTCTTTCTGTACCTCTGTTGGCTCTTTCTGCACTTCTCTCTCTTCCTTCTGCTCCTCTTTTGCTTCTTTCTGCACCCCTCTTTCTTCTTTCTACACCCCTCTTCCCATTTCTGTTCCTCTTGCCTCTTTCAGAACCTCACTTGCCTCTTTCAGCACCTCACTTGCCTCTTTCTGCACCTCTGTTGCCTCTTTCTGTACCTCTGTTGCTTCCTTCTGCACTTCTTTTGCCTCTTTCTGCTCTTCTCTTGCCTATTTCTGCAACTCTGTTGCTTTTTCCTGCACTTCTCTTGCTTCTTTATGCATCACTCTTGCTTCTTTCTGCACCCATCTTGCCTCTTTCTGCATTCCATTTCCCTCTTTCTGTACCTCGCTTGCATGTTTCGGCACCTCTCTAGCCTCTTTCTGCAATTCTCTTGCATCTTTCTGCACCTCACTTGCTTCTTTCTGCACCCCTCTTGCCTCTTTCTGCAGCCCTCTTCCTCTTTCTGCACCTCTCTTGCCACTTTCTGCACCTCTTGCCTCTTTCTGCACCCCTGTTCCCTCTTTCTGCACCTCTCTTGCCTGTTTATGCACCTCTTTTGCTTCTTTCTGTACTTCTCTTTCCTCTTTCTGTACCCTCTTGCCTGTTTCTGCGCCTCTCTTGCCTCTTTCTGCACTTCTGTTGCCTCTTTCTGCACCTCACTTGCTTCTTTCTGCACCCCTCTTGTCTTTCTGCAGCCCTCATCCCTCTTTTTGCACACTCTCTTGCGTGTTTCTGCACCCCTGTCTCCTCTTTCTGCACCTCTCTTGCGTGTTTCTGCACCTCTCTTGCTACTTTCTGCAGTTCTCTTACCTCTTTCGGCACCT